>BPLQ01002739.1:0-25861 GCA_021605075.1 Caerostris darwini
GCTGGCCAAATGACGTCATAGGTGGCCAGTCACGTGGTGTAAACACCGCGCGGTGCATTAGTGGGTAACCCTTCGAACTGACTTCATGCTGAGACACCGCCCGTGATGCCGCCTAATGATGTCCGTTGTAAGCAGTTTTGCTTCACCTCTTTTGCCGTTTCAACGAGAGAATATCTTACGTTCGATCGTTACAAAAAGTATATTGAAATCCGTATTGGCACTATAACACAAGTCTGTGAGACTTATTACTCATGGTTATTCATTCAATTCACCTTACTTCTAGAACTTTTTATAATTTATGTACATTTATAAAAGTTGATAGGCTAGTATTTGAAATATTGGAAATGAAAATAGAAACTGATGAATAACGTAAAAGTACAAAAAAATTTACTTTTATTGCTGTAAAAGTTCAATATGCACGTCTCGTTCATCCATAACATAATTGTAGAAAACATAAAATATCAGGCTGTAATTAAGAAATAACCTTGATATCCACTCTAAACAACTGTTGCAACATTCAAAATTTCAGGATGAGTTATTGAATTTCAGGAGGCTATTTATTTTTGCAGGACTTTCAGCAATTTCAGGACATGTATAAAGTCTGAAAACAACTTTATTATGCTGATATTCTTCAAAAATTTTATTCATTTTTTAATAATGTTTCATTTTTATTTATGTATTTATTTTATTATTTTTTTTGGAAAAAAAAAGATTCATCTGATAATTTTCACCTTTAAAAGTAAGAAAATTAAATAAAACTCACCTTTCGACTTGTGATTTCAGAGAACTCTTTTTCTTTTTGTGCGTCTGAGAAAGAAATATTTATAAATATATATATATATTTATAAAGATAATATTTATTAGAAATAAAATATGTGATTCCCCCTGGTGAAATCTAGAAAATAGTATTGGATTATAATACCAGTATTGGATTATAGTGCCAAATTCACAATTGCACCTTTAATTTTCAGGAAAAGCAAAATATCTCTCAGAGGCAAACTAAATATTTACATCTCACTTATCCGACCTATACTACTTTATGCGATTCCGGTCTGGATAAATTCAGCAATGATCCATTTGAAGCGACTGCAGGTTCTTCAAAATCAGTTCTTAATGACGATAACAGATGCGCCTTTTCATTATAACCGCCATCGTATTCACGACGAATTAAAAATTGATCCTATTCTAAACCTTGGCAAAAAGATTACCGAAAATTTCATTCTAAAAATTGATGCGTCTACAAATCAACGCTGCTAAATCTCCCTTATTATGATCCGACCACGCGCCATGCGAAAAAACGCCCGCGTTCTATTTACTTTCAAGACTTCAGTTCATTCCCCGTGGCTAAAAGAATTCACTTTGACCCGGGGTGAAAAAGCTCTGTGCCAGACATTTCACTCTCTCGTTTTGATGAGTACTTCATTCTCCGATTCCAAAAAGAAGAACCCTTTTTAGTTTAGAATCACTTTCCACCACTGTAGTTTATTTTGATAGCTTCAGAATCGCTCTTTTCTTTCAAGGTCGCTCCAACGCAGAACTTCGAAACGATATAGTTTTGGTTTGTTTATAACTCTGCCCTCCCCTTTCCTTTTCTTTTTCTTTTCAGCCAGCCAGAAGTTTTCGTGGTTTCGTAACGGTTATTTTTTAACTCCTTTTAATTGCCACAGTTCTTATTTTTAAAAACTTTTGTGAACTATTATTTAAAATTTTATATTTACTAACCTTTTTACTACTGTAAATTCTCTCCGAGCGTGGGCTCATTTAATATTCTTTCTTTAACTCATCTTTTGGATTTAAAATTTGTTTTTAATAATAATTATTGATATGGAGGTACGGGAAATTCCCTGGTACTCCAACTAAACACCTACCGTTACGTTACGTTTGGATTATAGTATAGTAATTGGATTATAGTATGTATTAGTATTATAGTGTGTACTAATGTATTATAGTACGTACTAGTATTATAGTGTGTACTAGTATTGGATTATAGTATAGTAATTGGATTATATTGGACTAATATTGGATTATGGTATAGTAATTGGATTATATTGGACTAGTATTGGATTATAGTATGTACTAGTATTATAGTGTGTACTAGTATTGGATTATAATATAGTAATTGGATTATATTGTATTATAGTATAGTAATCGTATTGGAAAATAGTACTAGATTCCCTCAGTGAGATCTTTTGAGAGATTTTATAAAAACAAAGAATTTTGACAAGATTATATATATATATATATATATATACATGATTTTAACAAAGAACTTGTAGTGGATGACACTGGATGTTAACACAGTTTTTTCAAATATTAATCCCATAATTTAATTTAATTCATTCATTTTAGTTTTTTTTTAGATTTCAGTTGCCTGTATCTACTCATAGATGGCGCCAGATAAATTGAACAAAAATGAATGAAAATTATTTATAAAGGACTTTCTGCAATAGAGTGAAAAAAAAAGTATTAATTGACTTAAGATTTTTTTTTATATTACTTGTTTAGAGTAAGGAATGATACACAGTAAGTTGTTATTCGGATTTTGGCCATGCCCTGATGGACAACTCGCTCTCAGATTTGGCCGGTTTAAAACTACAAGGTGCTCATAATTCGCAACTAATTCCTTACACAGTGCGTTCAATAAGAAATATTCCTCTAATCTATACCTCTAATAGCCTAGAAATCGATGTGTCGATTCCTAGGCAAATCCAAGCCAGCCGGTTGTGCGTGCGTGCTACTAGTAAATTTGATGTTTTTAACTAGCTACACTGTCTTACTTCAACAAATGTTTTTCCCGGGGAGGTAACCATCAATACAAACACATTGAATTTTTTTTAGATTATATTGATATAGACATCCAATACACACAGGTACGATGAAATTGACAGGATATTGATAGTTATACTGGTATGCTATTACCTAAATCGCAAAAGATTCCGAGGGCTGTTAACAGGCAAATTTCCCCGTAGAATGTAAAACAAAGGAATGTTGTTGTTTATTGTCCAGAACGTAGCTGGAAACGCTAGAAAGAAATAAAGATGTTGTAAATCTAAAAATTGGTTATCGTTTTTTTTTTTATCCGTCTGGATTTTTATAACACTAAGTAACCTTATAAGCAGCCACAGTTGTCTAGGGTGGCGTTGGTGTAGTGAGATAGGAATTATTTAATTTGAAGCTTCAAATGCAATATTAAAGTATTAAAAAAAAAAAGCAAATAATTCGAAAACTATTTTTTATGAACGTTTTACTGGAATTCTCATACAGCACGTTATATTATTTAAGTTTAATTGTGTTTACAATCCCTCACACAGGCACACATTTGAAATTGGAATTTTATTTACAATCAGTACTGAAAAATTAAAATAGTTATATCTGCCTGTAAAATAACTGACGGTATGTGCGAATAATACTTTCCAAAAACATTTTGATTTACTTTCGTTTAATAAAGAAAGGCAGCATTAAATTTTGATACTAAATAAATGTTTTGTACAAATAGGCATACAAGAGAAAGTTTAGTTTTCGATTTGCCGTTCTAAACAACGAATTATACTTGGACACGTGAAAAAAGTAATCTAAAATTCACGAAATCAAACTAATTAGTAATGATTTCGTGGCTTACTTTCATTAAATAGCAATCCTCTTTTTTTTATCTTTATACATCCCTATAGAACAATAAGTTACCACTAAATATTTAAACAATATTGTTAGAAATTATTTTTTGAAACAAGTCCAATGCAGCAAATAGCACAATAATAAACTTAATTGAAGGTCGTAGAGTTGTACTCTATACCAGTATAAGTAAGTTAGAATTTTTTTTTTCGTGTTTGGAGAAAATAATTTCCATTTGAGGCGTAATCTGAGGTAATTCCTCTTAGATTAGGAGTGGCCGATCCAAATGATCTTGCGAGCCATTTTGGAAATGCATCATAACTACATGGGCCGCATATGAAATTATAGATTCTGATATAAGATTTATTATTCATTATAGATGTATTTTGGAGTGAAAAATTTGAAACATAATGAGTTATTATTATTGTGTTTCCTACATGTACACGTATATGATATAATGATATTAAACGCACATTGTAAAGAAATATATAACACTATAAATGAAATAAAATCATTAAAAAATATTTATTTTACTACTGCGATATTTGTTTTTCCTCTCTTTTACTTAGCTTCTGCAAATCGATCTCAATTTCAGTATTTGCACATCGTAATGGGTGTTGCAGGTTAGCGTCCGTTATGTGTGAGCGTGTTTTGTGTTTGGTCAATCTCATTTTGAAAAAAAAATAGATTCACTGGTGTAAGTTAAACCAAAGGCCTTCAATTAAGAGTCTGGTTTGCTCTGCAATCAACTCTGCGTATCTAGGGATGGTCACTTAAAGTGAAACATAGAACTTTTAACTTATTTCCCAATTTGAAAGCAATAAAAAAATCTGCACTATAAGTTAAGTGTTTAAAATAACAGTACCAGAAAGTTCATTTATTTGTATTTTTTTTTAGCAGATAAGCCAAATATTGCCATAACAATATATATATATTTCAACAATCGATGTAATTTTATGGTATTATCATCAATTAAGGCCAGTTTCAAAAAAAGGTTTGAGATCAATTATTTGGTCTAGTTTTACTTACCATAAAAAACCTTTCAATACACATTGCTTGAAAGCAGCTAATATAATTTTTTTCTGAATTTGCTGTTCTGTAAAATTATTAACTAAATAACGACCTGCTTTTATTTTTATAACATATGGATGTTATTGCTAATACACCCATATGACTTTGAAAAAGTTCATTTTTCTTCTTGTGGATTAATAGTTCCTACCAACCATTCAAAATCTTTTACCCAATTTATGTTATACTATAAACAGTTCAAAGACAAGCGTTGAAGACGAAGAGCACTCTGGTCGACCCTCAACCGACGAAGCTCACGTCCAAAACACAAGATTTGGTGCTTGCAAACCGTCGATTTACAATTAGAGATCTTGCTGATGATGTTGGAATTTCAAAAGGATCGGTCAATTCCATTTTAAAAGATATTTCGGACCTGAAAAGCGTCAAATTTCGATTGGTTCGGTCAAATCTCATTTTTTTGGAAAAACATCGCCGAGTTGAAGTGTATGAAAGAATGCTTTGTGACTCTCAGGACAATTTGAAATGCATCATAACTGGAGATGAGACTTGGATTTATGCTTACGACCCGGAAACAACCGATCAATCGAGAGAATATTGTGACAAAGCTTAAGCAATACCGAAAAGAGCAAGCCAAAGTCGATCAAAAATCAAGTTGACTGTTTTCTTCGATTAGCGTGGTGTGGTGCATTATGTATTCCTTCCGCCGGTTATATCTGTTCATACATAGAGGATTGACATTATTTGCAATAGACGATTGTCTTTGATGTTTTTCTCATGTCGATATTTTTCTGCAGTTGTAAATAGATTAATTCGTCTCATGTCGCATTGTTTAGTCCTATTGCCATTACTGAAATCATTTCAAATAGTGCCGAGCGATTGAAATTATTGGATATATTTCATGCATGCTATGTTTTGAAAATATTGTTCTAGAATAGTTATCTGATGTGGTGTTTTTTTTTTTTTTTTTTTTTTTTTTTTTTTTTTTTTTTTTTTCTAGTTTGCCAAATTCTATTGTTTTTATACAAGCGACAGCGACTGATAGATCTGTTTATAGCTTGAATATTTATAATGTATATAGTAGTTGATTAACTGCACGATTTTATCTTTATTTTTGAACTTTTCAGGTCAGATTTCCCAATTCTAATATTATTTATGGAATCAAATTAAAGAATTATGGTTGATTAAAGCTTGAATTTTTTTGAAAAATGATAAATTTGAAATTGGCATTTGATATTGCTTTGTAGGTGGAAAATCTATATTAGTTCCACAATGGTTCGTTCGCCAATATGTATTGCATTTGTTTGAATTAGTTCAGAAGATCTCAGATTTTGTTCTTTTTCTGAAAATTCCTGGCTGGTGAATAAAGAAATAGTTGTGAAAACTAATGAAAAACTGAGTGGCGAAGAAATGAAGGAAAGGATGACGTGATGGGAGATTTTGGTTTTGGTTGTAGAAGTTAATTCTCATTATCTGGACGAATTTATTGCCAAATTGATGAATTGAAAATATTCTATTCTGCAGTTCGTTCAAAAATTATTATCTCCTGAATTGGATTGCCGAATTATAGTATTATTATAGATGGTTGTGGCTGATAGATCTTTCTAAAGGTAGAAAAATGTAGACATTTGTTATAAATGATTTTGTAGTTATGCCGAAATTGTTCTGTAGTTCGCTAAAATGGTAATTAGTCTGTGGCAGTATTCTCAGTTGTATTGACATTTCTGGAATCATTTTTAAGGATGATGAACGATGGATAGATGCTTGAATTCTTTTGGAAATGACTGTGGTTTTGAGATAATTCTTTGGGATTCGATATTGTTCAGTAATTGGAAATTCTGTTTATTCTTCAGTGGTCTTCCAGTATCTTTAATAGCTGCTTTAATTAGTTGAGAAGATCTTGGATTCTTGCCATTTCCCTGATGAATGCAGAGATTGGAAGTCCAGGATATTGAAGGAAGAATTCATGGAGTACAATAGAGAAAAATAAAAAATAAAAATAGAAATAAAAAAATTTTTAACTCAATTCCTATTTTTTTTTCACTCTATTGCAGAAAGTCCATTATAAATAATTTTCATTTTTATATGCAACTTAAATCTAAAAAAACATTTGCATTAACATTTGAAAAACTGTATTAACATCAAGTGTCATCCACTACGAGTTCAAAAAAAATGTATTTGAACTTTGAGTGGATGAATAAAAAGTATGTTATGAAGGATTGAAATTTTGAACAAGATATATATAGGGAGAGTGTGAGCTAATAGAAGGAATTGATTAAATGGCGAAAAGTGTATAAATGATGACATGATAAAATTTATGTTTTTTTTTTTTTTTTTTTTTTGCAAAAGTTGTTACATTACTTGGCTGGATATTTTGTTGAATCGGGGGTTTGCAAGTATTATTTCCTTCTATTTGTCCTAAAGTGATTGCTTTTGAGGTATTTTGGTTTTCAAGTTCTATTATTATTATATGCGATGGCGGCTGATGGATGTGTTTATAAGAAGAGGAATGATGAAATCTAGTAGTCTTAAATCTAATATTGGATGATAGGCTTCAAGATATTATGTTTATGTCGAAGTTGTTCGGTTGTTGGATTTCTTAATTCGACTGTAATATCTGGAATGATTTGTGAGGCTGTGCAGTTCATAGGAGTGTGATATTCGTGGGAAATAACGGTTGGTTCAAGGCAATTATGAAGGATTTGTTTTTGCTCTATAGTTGGAAAGACTAAAAGTTGGTCAACAGTTGGTTTTCCGGTATTTATTGTAATTAAATGAATATTAATATTTTTAAGAGTTGCCGGTTTATTGATTCTCTTTCTGATGAGTGTGGAGAAGGTGATATCTGGGATATGGAAGAAAAAAAATCTTGGTGCAAATCATCTGAAAACTGCAGGATGGAACGACGAAACAAATAAAAAAACCCAGCCAAGCAAGCCAAGCAACTACATTCTGATTTTTTTTTATTTCACTCTTGCATTGCAACAGTGAATAGTTTTCAACAATCCACATTTATGCTAACAGTGAGATGCGTTATTGGTTTATAAAACAAGCGTTTTTATGTTCATTGTTACAAGGCTTTTAAAATTTCAGACAATTCTTTATTTAAACTAATGCGCTATTATTGATTAGCTACGATTATTGTAAGTATTGGTACATTCTACACCAATTTAAATATGTATATGCTGTAGCAAATAAATAATTTATATTTACGAGTTTAGGAGTTTTAAAATCAATTTCCTCAGTCAATTTCAACGACTGATATTTGTTGGAATTTTTATGCTTTAGTTCGCGCCACGCAGCGTCACGTGGTAGTATTATAAAAATATTTGGAACCGATTCAGAATTGCGCTATTGCCGTGGAGATGGGCTGTTGGTTGCTGTGGAGACAGGCTGTTGCCATGGAGACCAGCTGTTGCTGTGGAAACGAGTTAGTTTATTCTAAAAAGAACTTTTGTCTACCAGTTTAGCATTTGCCTTTGAATTGTTACCACCACCCTGTACTATATCTTTGCAAATATTGTTTGTAAATAAATGAAGATTCCATAAATGTCCGAATGGATGGATCCATACTCCTCGGGCCACCAGAAAGCTGCGGCTAACAAGAAAAAGAGAACCACCGAACGAAAGAAGCAAGACAGTCGTAGTGACAAAAGAAAGGATGCACTAAAATGATGCATCGACAGCATCCTATATGTTATAGGAGTGTAGAAAGTGCGAAATTCTGAAGATTTTGAATTTTTTTTTTCAAACAAAGTTTCTATTTCTATGAAATAAACTGTAAAAAATATGTCATGAATTTCGTACCTTGAAAGATTGCTGTCCGCTGAAATTGTTTGACGGTGTGGGGGTGCGTCCACAACACAACATTTGTTTATAATGTCAAAGAAAAATCACTTAAGCATCTGTCAAACGGTCAGCATACAGTTGGTGACAGACTCGCCCTCTGTTCCTTAGATCACTTAAAACTTTAAATTAATAAATCTGCATAATTTTAATTTGTAAAAAAAAAAAATTCAATCAAAGCATAAAATCATTGCAAATAGAGATTATAGTTTAATTACTTTCAAGTCACTTACAATTACTTTTATTCAATTAATTAAAAGTCATTAGCATCCTTTTATTAAATGTTTGCTCACGGTATTTAAATTCAGTTTCTGGAATCGACATCAATGGTGAAGAATTGAATGACACAGTGGCTGAATCTATAAAGTGGGATCTGTGTATCAACGCAAAATTAAACGAGTAATATAAAAAAAAAAAAAATTAAGTAAATTCTTTCTTAGGTCAACAATGAAAAATCTTATTTTAGTTACTTTTTATTAAGTAATTATAATTAATATAAATATTAAAAATTATTAATTAAATTTAATTACTGAATTAATATTTAAAAAAACTGGATTGGCATCCAGTGTCATCCACTACAAGTTCAAAAAAAAATGTATTTGAAGTTGAGTGGATCAATAAAAAGTGTTTTATTAAGGATTGAAAATTTGAACAAGATATATATAGGGAGAGTGTGAGCTAATAGAAGGAATTGAATAAATATTAAATTAAAATGCAAAACTTGAAATGTTTCCATGCTCCTTGAGTAAAGATAAAGTTTTCTTCATGCATGCACTAAAAATGTTGTCTGAAAATTGAACACTGAATGAGTTACATGCAGAAAAGTGTTTATCCTGCGTAATTGAGAGAAAAAAAAAGTTTTACACCACGAACAAAGCAAATCCTCTAGGGGCCACGAAGTATCCTGAACAAGCGTAAGCTTTGAGGGGGTCATTGACAGATATGTGCAACTGTTTATTCGATGTAAAACATTCACTTAAAGCAATGACTACATTTAAGTGACCCCTTAATTTATATTTTGGCCTTTGGTATCACAGGCTTCAGGTTCGAATTCTGACAGTGGCATGGATGTTTGTTGGTGGTTCGGAATCCAAAGTAAACTGTAGGTCCCGCTGTAATTATCCTAAAGTGTGCACAAAATGACCGGAGAGCGGCAAACCAACCTTATTTTATAAGACAAAACTATTCTTAATAAAATTGCTAATGGTTAATATGGCCAAACTTTCAGTTAATTCTACCGAACCTATTCATTTGTGTCGATTTGAAATATATTTGAATATATTATTTTAGAAAGAAAAAAAACTCGAACACATTTCGATACTCATTCGATAACAAGTAATAAAAAAAAAAAAAATTTTAAGTCAGTTCCTACTTTTTTTCACTATATTACACAAAAGTTTTTTACAAATTAAGTTGAAATTTTCCTCTTACATATGGCGCCATCTATTATTAGATACATGCAACTTAAATGTAAAAAAAATTAAATTAAGGAATTAAGTTTAATTGATGAATTAATATTTGAAAAAACTATATTACCATTGAGTGTCATCCACTACAAGCTCAAAAAAATGCATTTGAACTTGAGTGGAATGAATAAAAAGTATTTTAAGAACGATTGAAAATTGGAACAAGATATATATAGGGAGAATGTGAGCTAATAGTAAAATTGAAAAATATGAAATGCATTTTATATTTTTCAAGTATATTAAACACTTTTTTTTGGTTTTCTAAAATTCTAATGATAAAGACAATTATTGATATAGTAATGTATTTTTACAGCCTTATAAGAATATGATCAAAGTAATTGTACAAAAAAATTAAAATCCATAAATCCTGAAGATGGTACTTAATGGAATTTTGATAGGAACCTCAAGGCCTAAAATGGTTCAACTTATTTCTGGAAATTTTACACTAATAGACAAATTTTATTGCAAACACTGATAGATAATTTTATTGCAAAAACTGTAGACTTATTGTCTATAGTTTAGACAATAAGCTGCACTGATTTGTATTTAATTGCTTTGTAATAAGTTGCCTATTTATTGTCTTTATTTTCAAACTAATAATGCTCACCACCAATAAACTGATGATCTAGTCAATTTTACTATCAATACGTTTAACAATTCTACTATCTTATACTCCATTCCTACCGTACAACTTTATGATGTTGTTCAAACGATTCATTAGTTGCAAATCAAGAAAGCACCAGAAATTGATGGGTTTACGAACAAAATGATGAAGAATTTACCTACAGTTTCAATCATTATCATCACAAGAATTAATTTCAATATTTACCAAAACCTTGGGAAAATGCAGCAGTCTTTCCTATTCTTAATACTTTCTACCAGCAGCAAAATAACTGAAAGGATTCTTTTCAACCATCTTAATCACCACGTTATTCAAAATAATAATCTCGCTCCTGTAAATACGCAGGGGCAATATTCCTTGATATACAACAAGCCCTTGAATCGCATAATTAAAATGATAGTATATAAATTTCCTGCCTCTCTCATTAAAATTATTCTCGCTTCTGAAAAATTTGGTATTCTTTCAGTTCTGTCTACAACGCGCCAAATATTACATGTAACAGAATTTATTTCTTCTGGTTTATACAATAAATAATACACAGAAGCAAAATAAATAATACACAGAAGCACAGAAGGAAGAAGAATATCTTCCTTGATATACAAAAAGCCTTTGATCGTGTAATTAAAATGGTAGTAGGTCTCTTAATTAAAATGATAGTCTATAAATTCCCTGCCTCTCTCATTAAAATTATCCAATCCTGTCTTATTGATTTATAAAATGATTAAGTTTAATTATCCTTCTTTTTTAATTCATACCATCAGAAACTATCTAACGAAAAGAAATTTTGTTGTATCTGTTGGAAATACTGACTCCAAAGTCTGTAATATTCTTACTGGGGTACCTCAAGGCTCGATCTTGGGACCATTTCTTTATAACATTTATATTAATGACATTCCTCAAGATCACAAAATTATTTTAGCTCTCTACGCAGATGATACAGCTTTAATTACTCAGGGGCGGCGCACACACATTATGCAGAAAAATCTACAAAATTATATATATAAACTTGAAAATTGGCTTAACAATTGGAAGATTAAACTTAACGTCGCGAAGACTGAAGCAGTACTATTTACCAGGAAAAATAAATTTAATACTCCTAACATAACCATTTATAATACTAACATTTCCTGGTCTAAAGAAGCAAAATACTTAGGTGTGATATTAGATAAGAATCTTAACTATTGCTCTCACATTAAATACCTTCGCAATAAATTTAATAACCAATTAAGAAATTTCTTTCCTTTAATACGTAGAAACTCCTCACTAACAATTGAACTTAAAAAGCTAATCTACCTTTCTTACCTCAGACCCATTATAGCATATGCGAGTCCAGTTTGGAGCTCTACTTCTAAAACAAACATCACAATTCTCGAAAGACTGCAAAACAAAATTATCCGAATGATCACGGATTCGCCTTGGTTCTTCAGAAATGCGGAAATACGATATGCCATCTCTATCCCCAGTTTTGTTGAATATGTTGAAAAACTAGCGATTAATTTTTATAATAATCTCTCCAACTTTAACAATCTTGCATTACAAGATCTTCAAAATTACAGCTATGATATTTCTCTTCCCAAAAACCGCAAAAGACCGCGATCTGTTTTAAATATCAATAGTTAAAATCACTATTTCCTCTTTCTGAAGGACCAATGCTTTCTTCTATACTGCAATGATGACTGATTTTCATTACGGCGGCACTCATTAAATACAGAGACAACTGATCATCAGTTTTTTATTAACTTTTTTTTTTTACTACAGTATGCTTTCATTTTGTAATTTTAATTCCTATCCTTTTTATTTTTTTTTTTTTTTTTTTTAATCAGTTTATTTGTAATTTTTCTTCAATTATCTACTTTTTCTATAAATTTAACATTTTTTCACACTGGCAATGGGCTTATACCAATCGACAAGAACCCTATTTTTTCAAGAATGGAGGTTTATTGTCGCTGCGCGACCAATGCACTCCGAAAATCTACAACGAATCAAGTTCAGGTTCAAGCTGTAAATTCAATCTGGAAATTTTATATAAAAAATAATTAAAAACCGTTATACTAAATTTAAAAAAAAAAACAGTAAATAAATTGTAAATAAAGTACCACTAAATTAAATATATTAAATTATTATCAAATTATTAAATAAATTACAAATTAATTATTTAAGTAATAATACAATTCATAAATGAAAAATATTTTCAAAATAATTTTGGGCATGATATAAATAGTTTTATGAATGATTGAATATTCTTTGCAAAAAATAGAATTGTAAGAGTAAAAATGTTAATAGTAATAAACATTTCAATCTGCAGTTATACAAATTGGAAAGTTTATTATTGTTCTATTATTATTGTTTTTATTGTTGTTTATTATTTTTTTTTAATACTATATTTAATATTGTTCTTATAAAGATGTTCGTTTACAGTTTTATCACACTAACCGAATCTACTTAATTGTTCCTTCCAAATTATTAAAGACAAATATGTGTCTCTTTATGATCTATTCAGTGTATAGCAATTAAAATTACGAAAAAAACTAAAAAAAAAACAGAATGGCCCATTTTAGAAAATTTTAATCTACCACTATTTTTAAAATGTAAGAGATATATATCCAAAAAAAATACGGTGCTTCAGTGCTGATTAAATGTTTTCCGTTAAGTATAGGAGTGTTAGGCCTCTTCGGGGCCAGGGCACTCTGATATCCTGTAAAGACAACGAACAAATTCCTACTTCTGATATGTTAGACTTATCATTAAATTTTAACCTACCACTCTTAAAAAGCGTAAGCCACTCTCAACCGTTAGTAAAAATAGAAAGCAAATTTCATTTTGATAAAAACGATACCGAGGCTTCTGGGAAGATTAATTGTGCACCGTGCTACAACAATGAAACCACCAGGCTGCGCTATCAGTTTGAGGGAAAGGGAAATTTCCCTTCAACTTGTAGGGAAGACTTTCCACCGGATGCTGTCATTCACATTTAATTACTGTAGCGTGTATGTTTCGACATTTAATCTGAACCGTCATTGTGCTGCAGTTGATCAATAATATCTGAATTGATATTATTTATTTTATATCATTTACTTTATTTTATTATAATTTATTAGTTAATTAGCGTTTCAGTTAATAATTTTTTTTTACATATTTATTTGATGTATAATTAATTGTTCTGCTTTGTGTCGGCATTTTCTCAACAGCTTTACTGTGCTGCAGTTTTTTAAAATAATTTATATTATTTATTTCATGTAATTAAATTTATTTTATTTTAATTTATTATTTAATTAGAATTTTAGTGATTTTTTGTTTTTGTTTTACAGATATAATTGCTGTTTTATAATTGTTTTGAAGAAGACAGATTCTAGACTATTTTTAAATATTTTGTTATTTTATTTTAGTAGTTCAATTATTGTATACTTTTCAATATATAATAATTAATCCCTTTTTTAATTAACAGGCTTTTTTACGATTGATTTTGATTGAGTAATTTTTAAATTATTTAATGATGTACTTAGATGGTTCCTTATTCATGAGAAATTTGATTTCAGAAACATTTAATTTGACTAACTAACATTAACATAACTTAACTAACATTGAGCAGTTTAAGATTTTACCGCAAAAAAAAAAAAAAAAAAGTTCAGAAAAATCCACACAATCGTCTATTTTAAAAAAATCAACAGCAGAAGAAGTTCAACAAACATCTCCATAAATAATTGTAATTTCTAAACATAAATCTAACGTAATTCTACTTATGGTAAGAATTTTGTGTTTGTAGGCTATGTTGCATGTTTCTGCAGTTCTACATGTGCTTATTTATTAACTACATTGTTTTCATCCTTTTTACTAATATTAAACTTAGTTATTAAATTTATATTAAAATAATTTTAAAAATATAATTTATACATGTAAAGTGTTTTTGGTAATAAAAATATTTACATTATAATTAAAAACAGTAAATTAAGTCTACAGTGAAATATAAAAATCTCTTACCAGTCTTCATATAGATAATTCTTAATTTCCCTTCTTTTAATGAATAAAGAGGGTTTCCCTTAATAATCCATTTTCATAGCCATAATCATTATTTTTTTAAATTATTGGGGACTTGATGGAGTGCCTTGGTCGCGCAGCTACCACACCTCCACTTGGCGAATGGTGAACCGTGACTTGTGGTTGAGCCCTTTGCCAATTGTAAGAAAAACTAAATAAATCGGAAATGGAATAATAATTTCTAGCATCAGAGAACAAAAACATTACAATTAAGACAGAAAGTCAAAGTTACAAAGAGAATAAAATAAAATCATCCCATAAGCAAATTTTTTAAATTTTAATCTGTAAATAATGAAATTCAAAATACTATACTTATAAAAACTTAGTGTTTAATGATGGATGAAGTGGTATACGGGGATGTGAAGCAACAAGGACTATAATCCCTTAATCACTATATATATATGAACAGTTAGTTTTAATTATTTTTTAATATGTCACTCTCCACAACGCTCTACGATCGCGAAATTTCTTCTGAAATTATCAAATTTACAAATAAATTTTTAATCAATTTTTCAAATAAAGGGAAAATAAATAAATTATTCTTTTCTTAATCTTCAATAGTGTAAGAAATCTGAAATATTAAGCACACTTTTTGTTATGCATGAACAGGGCTGGATTTAGATGAAAATAGGCCCTAGGTTATTCAACTTATGAGGCCCTTTGACCTCCAATTTTTAAGTTTGTAAATTATATAAGATATATATATATCGCAGTAATGATGTATTTCATTATTATTACTGTGATACATATGAATATGTAAATTAAACATGTTGTGATTGGTACTAATCTTTATGAAAAATGTGGCACGGATAATAAATAAACAAAAAATTCGAGAACACTTTTATGGACATTTATTCTCAGCACCATATATAGTACTTGTAATAATAACATTACATTACATTTGCAGAGAAACAAAATTCAAATAATAAAAATCTTTGACTAAAATAAAATATGCAATAAAAATTATCATACTTTCTATCAAATTAAATTAAATATATTCAATACATTGGAGATTAAAGTAAATTCAATTCAGATAAATTTATTTCATAATAATTCGCATTTAAAGTTTTAGTATGAATTTTAAATTATAAACTAAACCAAAAATGGAACAAAATTCAGATTACAGAAAAGAAAATGTCAAATTGCGTATCATATTAGATTTTATGTTAATAGTTTTTATTTAAGAATTGATTCGATCCAAGTATACATTTAAAAAGAAATAATAAATTAGAAGAATTTCTCCTTATTTTCGATTCAGTGTTTACTGTTATAAATGACACTACCTTTGCCTTTGTCCCAAAATTTTCTGTCTCATCGACGGGTATTGCTTGAAATATCGTACAATGTTTTGTAGCAATACCAGATGTGTTGCTTATGTTGTTGTTAGGTCGCGTGATTTTTAAACTGGTGTTCAAAAGTTAAGCATAATTGATAATTATGTGATTAAAGAAGGAACTGTAAATCAGAATGGCTGGAAACGTGATATGCGAGTGTAAAATGGTTATAAAATAAGAAAGCAAATCAAAAGAACGATAATAATTAATTTTATTATCCAAAGTAGCAGTTTGAAAGGAAACTGAGCATAGCAAGGGTTCACACTTCAAAGAAAAAATAAAAGAAAACATTAAATAAAATACTGATGCTGCAGTTTAATAAGGCGTGTGGTCACCTCTGACAGCCAGGCACGCTGTACAGCGATTTACCATACTTGCTATACTTGCTATGAGATGATGAATGAGTTGTGGGCTCAAAAGGTTCCAAGCTTCTCGGAGAGCTCTCTTCAGTTCTGTAACGTAGCTTGGTGGGCGCGAAAGGGCTGCAATTTGTCTCCCGAGCATATCACATACATGCTCGATAGGATTTAAATCAGGGGAGTTCGCAGGCCACGACATGCGCTGGATGTTTTCCGTTTCAAGGAAGTCATCAACCAGCACCGATCGGTGACACGGCGCATTATCATCCATGAATATGAAGTCAGGACCGACAGCACCTCGAAACCAAGCGAACATAAGGCTCAATAACTTCGTCTCTATATCTTTGACCAGTCACAGACCCCGTGTCAAAGAAATGGAGGTCTGTGCGGCCGTCCATCTGATACCTGCCCATACCATTACTAGCCTTGATGGAAAATGATGTCTTTCCGTTATGTTTCGTGGTTCAAAACGTGTTCCACGTTCCCTCCATATCGTTACCCGACGAGAATCACTACTCAGATTAAACCGGGACTTGTCACTGAACATCACATTGGCCCACTCTCCCACACTCCAATGTTGATGTTTCAAACTCCAGTTCAAACGAGCGCGTTTATGCGTAGACGTGAGGGGAATGCAAACTGCTGGTCTTCTGGCATACAGGCCAGCATGAGTGATTGATTGATTATTTTTTTCTTTTATTTAATTTGTTTATGATTGTAAGTTCATTTTATTATATTTGTAAATATATTCCGGGCAATTTCCATTGTTTCGACTGTATCTTCCCCAGGGATGGACAAACCTTTTCGGTCACGGGCCAAACAGTAGTATCCTCAGCACATTTTATTACAGTGCATTAATAATTAAAAATTTCCTGGTCACCAAATTAACCGCCTGTAACACAATTCAAACAAATATTCTAAGAATTGTTCTGGGATTACCAATTTGGACTCCGAATATTATTCTGTTAATAATGTCTGGACAAGAAATTCTTTCAGATAAAATTAAACGTTTGGCGTTGCTGTTTTTAATCAAACAATATGCTAACCACTCTTTCTCCCCTTTGATGGTAAATAATGAATTGCAGTTACTTGGCAAAGATGAAAACACTCTTAAAAACACTCTACAAAATTATAACTGCTCACCAGAACACCTCTTAACCTTGCCAATTGTGCCACGGCATGATCCTTCCTTACGTAAAATTTTCCTTCAGAAGTTCCGTTTCCAAAATAAAGAAAACCCAGTTTCACTTATAGTCAATGATTTTTCAGATTGTATAAAAAGATTTTTCTCTGATCACTATACCATAGCCACGGATGCCTCAAAAAGTCACGTCTCAACTTCAATCGCCGGCATTTCTTGCAATCAAAGTTTTTCATATCGCATTAACCCAATAAATTCTGTTTTCACAGCAGAGGTTTTGGCAATTTGTGTCGCCATAGATGAACTAGCTATTGTTGACAAGGACATTTTAATAATTTCTGACAGTTTTTCGGCTCATAATTCACTTAAAAATATTAACATTCATTCTATCTATGTTATTCAAAGACTTGCTTCGAAACTTTTTGTTAGACAAACTTTTAATCAAAAT
The DNA here is from genome assembly GCA_021605075.1 of Caerostris darwini. Lineage (NCBI taxonomy): Eukaryota > Metazoa > Arthropoda > Arachnida > Araneae > Araneidae > Caerostris > Caerostris darwini. Next base: position 17,887 of record BPLQ01002739.1, read on the forward strand.
ATCACATTTTTATGGGTTCCTGGTCATTCGGGCATTTTATGGAATGAAAAAGCGGATTCTCTCGCTAAGAATACCACGGAACTCTCGCCATTTATTGAATGGATATCCCCGGAAGATGTCATTGCAAACCTGAAAAAACAATCTTACCTAATCACGGAAACAAATTACTTTAACAGTAAATATTATGATTTGATAGGAAACTTTCCAGACATTGTAACTATCACAAAATAGACACAGAATAGAAGACAGGATATACTGATTGCTCGTATCATCAGCAGAATGATCGTTACTCCCGCCCTGTTAAATAGATTCAATTTAGATTCCAATCCTTTCTGTAACAGCTGTAATGAAGTAAATGATCTTTTACACATTCTTTTAAGATGCAGAAAATATTCCACCTCCAGATTACATCTTTGGCAAAACTTGAATATCGATGAAAATAATATCACATTCAAAGCTTTTTTATCTAAAATTCTTGATTGCAAAAAAAATCTGACTTTATTTCTCCAATCTCTTAAACGTTTTGATATTTATTAGCTGCAATTATCTCGGCACTCAGGGGATACTATTAATCCCGGTTTTTGTTCGCGCCAATTTCCTTACTGAGCGGAAAATAAATCTCGCATCCTTTTTAGTGACGTATAAATAGGGAAAACGAACTGTTTCCATATAGTGATTAGGGGATTATAGTCCTTGTTGCTTCGCATCCCCATATATCATTTTATTGATTATTATCAATAAAAATCCTCATAATGATCATATCAAATATAAAAATAATACTGTACCTTGGCGACAGTTGCGCCTATAAAGAGCACACGCGCCAACCGCAGCTACAGATTTGCCGGTTTTTAAGTGGCGCCGATCTATTCTATTGGTTTGGTAACCTTGGTAGATGTTAGATTGGCGACACTTAAAAACCGCCAATGTACCGTTAATACGTAAGTACCCATTATTTTTGTATCTATGTTCCTAATTATTTTCAAATTAATTTCTGTGATTAAACTGTTTTCTTAAATATTTTTTTTCAAATTGTTTAAAAATAATTTCTTTTATCCCAGTTAAAAGTTACAAAAATCGATCTATATCTTTAATTTTTTTTGTAGTGTAAATACATGTTATGTTTTTATTTCATAAAATTAGCACTTTTGTTTGGATTTAGTGATTTAAAAAGTGATTTAACTTTTATTTTTTATTAATTTTTAATAAACTTACTTCAGTATGCATAGTTCAGCATTCTTGCTTTATGCAAACCATGTTATAATTGTTCATCAGCCTAATGTACATTAAAATAAAAAATAAAAAAAAGTCCTACAAAACATCAAAATTAATTATGAAAAGGAATTTTATTTATGAATTGTGCATAATGCTCAAAATCAACATTAAATAAAATAATCAAAATCATGTGCATAATGCACATGATTTTGTGCAATTATTTGTTGAGATTTGCTTCATTTGTGATTCTTGACAGTAGTAACAGTGTTTACATTTCATAATATTTGTAAAAAGAAAAAGCATTCAAGAATTTATTTTGTTTTAATCATTCATTTGATGGTTTATGTTTTCAGCACAATGTCATTAATGACTACATTTTAAAATTCTTGAAGTACTTCAGAAACGCTTTGGATTGTTTTACATCAACTGTCTAATGCATAAAGATAATTTTTGAACTCAATCAAAGGCAAAGATGTTAGTTGGAACAACCTACAATATTTAATATTAAAAAAAATTGATGCTTTTATTTTATTCACATTGCTTTGCTGCACACTGAAGTAATTTACAATTTGATTATTATTATGATGATTATTTATTTGATGATTTTTGCAATTTTTTTATTAAAGGAAAGAGAGGTAATTGAAAATCAAGTATTATATCTTGTATTTTCTGTTCCTGGTATAAAAAATTTCATAAGGAAATGCAATGGCACCTTAAAAGTTCGAAATGTTCGCAATACATGTTTTATGTCAATCAACATTAGATTTTATATTAAATCTGACTGAAAATTGGAAAAACTTTTTTTCAGTCCAAATTTTTCAGCTTGTTTATCTGACTTTCATTGATTTATATATAAGTATTTTGATTATCTACAACATTTGAAATTCCTTTATAAGAATGAATGTGATAGCTATATTTTAGACATATTTAAGCTATAAACACTTCAAACAATACATCTTGAATACTATTGTATCAAGTCAGTCTCCAGTTTACTGAGTTGGATGGTCTCAGTTTTAGCTATATGTATATAGGCGACAAGATTCTCAGCATTTTTCTAATCTAGAATAAAAAATATATAGAGATTGTCTACTGATATAACCAATGCATTTCTATAGACTAAACTATATTTTTTAGCTCTCTCTCATTATTAATGTATAGCAATGAAGGACTGACTGGAGATATTGAGCCTGATATTGGGGTAAATGAAACAGGTTTAAATTGTAATACTGTTATATATGGAGATTCAATGGCTTTTTTTAAAACAAATAATGATGTATCTGGAAATTTAATGGATGTTAAAGAATTAAAAGCGAATGAAATTAAAAACATTGCTTTTGTACCATTTTCTACTCTCAGGAATGTTGGATTTAAGCCTAATCAAGGAGAGACTCAAGATAGATTTTTTATTATAGGGAGTTATGTATTTAGGCTATCATTCTTATATGTTAAAACTTATGATTATACATTTTTAAACAAAAGTTTCAAATATTATGCAGGAAGACTTATTATAGGAATTTAATTATTGCTTTTTGTCATCTTAATTTGAGTTGTGCATTTTAAAAATCAAAAACAAACAATAATTCCATTGTTTTAAACTTGTACAAAAAATGTATAGGTGTATTTTGATAGTGATAAAATGATCAGGAAGTATCTTTGTCATTATACACATGATCTATATACCATCTTTTTTTTTTATCTTAAAATTTAAAGATATTTTTAAAGTTATATTTTGTTTATCATGTATTAAAAATTGTTTTTATTTTTTACATTTCATTTTTCATTAATTTATTAATCTATCTTTGTCTTTATGCAGTTTAATTTGACATATTTAATATTTTCAATTATTTTTCATCATTTACTTAAAACATTTGAAGAATTATTTGCATCTTTTTTTTAGAAAATGCATTCTTTATTCACTTAGTACTACATGTTCTATTTCTGGTGAAATTATTGTAATCAATTGTACACAAAAATGGTAATTAAAAAGAAGCTTATTATTTAAAAAAAAATTCAGATTAATATTTACTATAAAGTCTTTAAAATATAAATATTTTTTTCTCCCAAGCGTATACAATATGTATTAAAAGATATGTAATTTTATTATATATATATTAAGCTTAATAAATATAATATAATAATAAATTAATTTTTAATATTTATTTTTATTTTTATTTTGTCTTTCCTTGTGTACTTCCACATATTCATAAAAGTATTTCTTTTAAATTATATAATGAATGAATTTCATACATCCGTTAACTCCTTAAATTTTTATCACATTTAATTCTAAGAAATTTAAGAAAAGAAACATTTCAAATTGTTTGTTAAAATCATGTAGAGGCTTTACTTAATAAATTATAATTTTTCTCATGCTTTTATAAAAATAATAATTTTATATTTATTGCAGCACATTAGCTTATTTTCAAATTTTAATTTTAAATATTTGCAATAACATTCAAACTGAAATTTATATTGATAGTCATTTTGAAAATACAATAAAAAAAAATCAGTATTAGATTGTCAGTTGTTTTAAATAATATATATTTAAAAAAAAAATTACTAATATTTCATTTGACTGCTTTACATGATTTGGCTATAATGGCAAAATAAAAATTCATTTTAAATTTATTTCAAAAAATTACAAAAAAAATATATACCCATAAGTTTTTTGCATTGATTTACAAATTTACCTCTTATGCTACAAACGTAGTCACATTTTGAGTATGATATAAAGCAGCATAAACAAGAAGTTGGCCATATAGGATTGCCATACCAGGACAATCACTAAATGGCAGTCAATTGTTTTTTTTTTTAGTTTCATTAGTGATCATATTTGTTTCTATGCTGCAAGAGATTTATAACTTTGAAGCTGGTGGTATTTTTTATGAAATCAATTTGCTACATCATACTTAATATATTGTTAGTATAACATTAATAAACAGATTTTATAATGTAAGATCTATAATTATTACAAAAATTTAAATATTAACTAACATAATTGCATGCATTAAAATATATTTAGAGTAAATGAAAGAATAGGCAAAATGTTTAGTTATATTTTAAGGAGTTAGTTTAAAATTTATTAATTTGTTGATATTAAATGCATTTTAAAAATATTCGTTTAAATTATTTGTATATATATTATTAGATCAATATTTGAGAAGAAAAAATTGTATTCTTGTGTTTTAAATCAGTATAACAAACATTTTAAATAACATATACTAATATTTTCACATACAAAGCAATATCAGTTTTAAACAATTCAATAAGAATGTTAACTTTTTTTTAAAGTGTCCTTAAGCACTCTATTTCTTTTTTTTATGAAAATTAAATCATTTCAACCATTCAGTTGAACAAAACTTGAAGTTTTGTATTATTTTTCATCCAAACTGAAGTTTATATTGATAGTCATTTTGAAAATACCTTATTAACAAAACAAAAAAAAGAAAAGAAAGGAAATTCAGTATTAGATTCTCAGTTACATTTTAAAAAATTACTAATTTTTCATTTGACTGCATTACATGATTTGGCTATAATGACAAAATGCAAATTCATTTTAAATGTATTAAAAAAAATTATAAAAAAGATATATTGTAAAGTTTTTCAAGGATTTAAAAAGTTGCCTCTCATACTACAAAAAGAGTAATCACAAGTTGATATAAGGTAGCATAAACAGGAAGTTAGCCATATAGGATCACCATGCCTGGGCAGTCACTAAATAACCAGCAATTATTTTTTGAATTTTGATATAGATTATATTTGTTCTATCAGGAAATTTATAACTTTAGAAGCAGATAGTGTTTTTATGAAATCAATTCACTGCTTCATATTTAATATATTGTTCATATAGCAATAATAAACATATTTTATAATGTAAAATTTATAATTATTACAAAAATTGAAAATATTAAGGAACATAATTGTCTGTATTAAAAATACACATAGAGTAAATGAAAGAACAGAAGTGGCAAATGTGTAGTTTAAAATTTATTAATTTGTTGATATTAAATGAATTTTAAATATATATATATATATATTATTATTAGATCAGTATTTGTAAAGAAAATTTGCATTCTTGTGTTTTAAATCAGTAAACAAAAATTGTAAATAACATATGCTAATATTTCGCATATCAAGCAATATCAGTTTCAAATAATTAAATAAGAGTATTAAATTAGTTAATTTATCTCTAACTGAACTTGACCTGACTGGGTGCTTTGAGATGTATGCTCACTGGCACTGCTTAATCTCAATTTATCCAAATGCTTTTTTAAAATACAACAGAAAAACAGTTTGCCAGAAGTGAAAATGAAACCTTTATAAAGGAATTACTCTAACACTCGGAAATCTCGAAATCATTGCCTATCATCTTTAATATATATATATATATATTATTCATGAAGACATCTCATGTTTCGAAATCTGCCAGTAGGTAGAAGGCCTTGGTCCACCATGGGGCTGTTGCGGCATTGATGATAATGATATATTATTCATATATATATATATCATTAGTTCAATATTTGTAAAAATTTGTATTCTTGCATTTTAATTCAGTAACAAAATTGTAAATAACTAAACAAGCAAAGATTAAACATTATAACAAAAATTTTAAATAACATTTGATAATATTTCACATGGACAGTAATATCAGTTTTAAACAATTAGATAAAAGTGTCAATAATTATTTTTTTATTTAGAAGATGTCCTTAAGCACTTTTCTTCTTTCTTTTTAAGCACGTTTCTTGCTTGATGAAAATTAAATTATTTCAACTATTTAGTTAAATGAAAATTGAATTTTTGCACTACTTTTCATCAACATATCTACAATACATCTAAAATAAAATTATTATTACAGGATACATTCCAATAGATTATCATTCATTATTTTGAACTTTTCCTTTTCAATGTATCTGATAAATTTCAGATCAGTAATTCTACTGCATCTGTGATATTTACTTATGTAATAATGTGTAAATACATTAGTTAATAAAATAATAATGTGTAAATTATGTTTAATTAAATATTTTTTATAACTGAGGCAAATAATAGATGGACTGAAAAGTACGTAGGCTGACACATAGATGGCGGCTACCAGTATTAAATTCATGTGATTTTTTGTTAGCCATAACCTTCAAAAGACACATGTATAAATTTGACAGCTGTTGCACCATTAGTATGTGAGTTATAGCATTGGTAGTGAAGTTATAGCATTTTTAATGTTCATCACGTGCAGTCCACTCGGCTGACTGTCGATTGGATTCCGGTGTGAAATGATGGAGCCATGTTTCGACGCAAAAATTCGGGTTTATTACGATTGAACAGCTCCAAACACTGCTTAGAATCATCAATTCGTTGTTGTTTTTGGTCGATTGTGAGCTCTCGTGGCACCCACTTTGAACAGAGCTTTCGCATATCCAAATATTCATTCATGATATGTCCAGCACGTTCCTTTGATATCTTTAGGCTCTCAGCTATCTCAATGAACTCCACTTTACGGTTATCAGAAATTATTTTGTGGACTTTTTTGATGTTTTCGTCGGTAACAGCCTCTTTGGGGTGTCCACTGCATGCATCGTCCTCGGTGCTCATTTCGCCTTGTTTAAATTTAGCAAACCACTTCTCTACGGTTGATTTTCCTGGTGAAAAGTCCGAATAATGTTTATCAAGCCAAGCCTTGGCTTCAATAGTATTTTTTTTCGCCAAAAAGCAACGCTTTATTATTACACGAAATTCCTTTTTATCTTTTTCAAACTAACAAAAGTTGCTTCACTAAAAATGTTATAAATCACATACTAATAGTGCAACAGCTGTCAAATTTATAAACGTGTCTATTGAAGGTTAGGGCTAACTAAAAATTATATGGATTCAATACTAGTAGCGCCATCTATGTGTGAGCCTACTAACTTTTCAGCCCACTTGTTACTTCTTGGATTTTATTAGCAACCACAAATTGATCATTTTGTTCATTCACTTCTAAAGGCAGTTTTTTGATGCTGATTTTGCTACATTTTAGATATATTTTTCTTGATAAGGAAAACGAATACTTATAAATAATGAGAAATCCGTTCTTTTTTCCATTATACAATCTTTGGTGTTTCAATATAACGCATAATGAACATTAACTACTACTACACCACATCACTGTGCCTAGAGCTGAGTTGACCCCTTTACAGTTTGGGAAGGATGTGGGTGAGAAAAAATCTGATTCGGCCCCGTGACGCTGATGGTGACAATGTATTAAAAATGTACAAACAAATACATTATGTGACAATGCATTAAAAAAATACATTATGTGTGCATCCGTATATTCAAAAATTAACTGTCGAAATGATGAGAAAAAATTAACTTTGATTTTAAAATAATATTGCTTGTTTGATTTGTGAGTTTACAGTTATGAATACGCAGAATAATTAAATTATATTCTACGAACTCATGATAAGCGTGCATCTTGGAACATCTGATATAACAGGTTCTATGTTTCACTTTAAGTGACCTCAGTGACCATCCCTAGATACGCACAGTTGATTGTTGATAGCAGAGCAAACCTGACACTTAGTTTAAGTTGTTAGCGTTTATGGGTGAACTTACACCTCCGAATCGGTTTTTTTTCGAAAATGAAATAGACCAATCACAAAACACGGTCAAACATAGAGGACGCTCATCAGCAACACACATTACTATATGCAAGTACCACATTGAGATCGCTTTTTGCAAAAGTTAAGTGAAAGAGTGGATAAAACAATTATCGCACTAGTAAAATAACTAT
>BPLQ01002741.1:0-20346 GCA_021605075.1 Caerostris darwini
TCATACTTCATAAGAGTAACATGTTTAGTTATTGATTACCCTACTTCATAAGAGTAACATGTTTAATTATTGATTATCTTACTTCCTACGAGTAACTGCTTAATTATTGATTATCCTACTTCATATGAATAACATGTTTATTGATTATTCTACTCCATAAGAGTAACATGTTTATTTATTATCCTTACTTCATACGAGTAATATGTTTAATTATTGATTATCATACTTCATAAAGAGTAACATGTTTAGTTATTGATTACCCTACTTCATAAGAGTAACATGTTTAATTATTGATTATCTTGAGTAACATGTTTATTTATTACGAGTAACTGCTTAATTATTGATTATCCTACTTCATATGAATAACATGTTTATTGATTATTCTACTCCATAAGAGTAACATGTTTATTTATTATCCTTACTTCATACGAGTAATATGTTTAATTATTGATTATCATACTTCATAAGAGTAACATGTTTAGTTATTGATTACCCTACTTCATAAGAGTAACATGTTTAATTATTGATTATCTTACTTCCTACGAGTAACTGCTTAATTATTGATTATCCTACTTCATATGAATAACATGTTTATTGATTATTCTACTCCATAAGAGTAACATGTTTATTTATTATCCTTACTTCATACGAGTAATATGTTTAATTATTGATTATCATACTTCATAAGAGTAACATGTTTAGTTATTGATTACCCTACTTCATAAGAGTAACATGTTTAATTATTGATTATCTTACTTCCTACGAGTAACTGCTTAATTATTGATTATCCTACTTCATATGAATAACATGTTTATTGATTATTCTACTCCATAAGAGTAACATGTTTATTTATTATCCTTACTTCATACGAGTAATATGTTTAATTATTGATTATCATACTTCATAAAGAGTAACATGTTTAGTTATTGATTACCCTACTTCATAAGAGTAACATGTTTAATTATTGATTATCTTACTTCCTACGAGTAACTGCTTAATTATTGATTATCCTACTTCATATGAATAACATGTTTATTGATTATTCTACTCCATAAGAGTAACATGTTTATTTATTATCCTTACTTCATACGAGTAATATGTTTAATTATTGATTATCATACTTCATAAGAGTAACATGTTTAGTTATTGATTACCCTACTTCATAAGAGTAACATGTTTAATTATTGATTATCTTACTTCCTACGAGTAACTGCTTAATTATTGATTATCCTATATGAATCATGTTTATATGATGTTTATTTATTATCCTTACTTCATTTAATTGTTTAATTATTGATTTCATACTTCATAAGAGTAACATGTTTATTTATTATCCTTACTTCATACGAGTAATATGTTTAATTATTGATTATCTTACTTCCTACGAGTAACTGCTTAATTATTGATTATCCTACTTCATATGAATAACATGTTTATTGATTATTCTACTCCATAAGAGTAACATGTTTATTTATTATCCTTACTTCATACGAGTAATATGTTTAATTATTGATTATCATACTTCATAAGAGTAACATGTTTAGTTATTGATTTACTTCCTACTCCATAGTAACATGTTTATTTATTATCTTACTTCCTACATGTTTATTTATTATCCTTACTTCATACGAGTAATATGTTTAATTATTGATTATCATACTTCATAAGAGTAACATGTTTAGTTATTGATTACCCTACTTCATAAGAGTAACATGTTTAATTATTGATTATCTTACTTCCTACGAGTAACTGCTTAATTATTGATTATCCTACTTCATATGAATAACATGTTTAGTTATTGATTATTCTACTTTATATGAATAACATGTAAATCAATTATTGAGGTTTTTTCAATCAAATGCATCCATGTATCCTTAAACTCCTACGCTAAATCGTATGCTCTATTTATTGATACTCAAATGTTTTTTTTTTATTTTAATGCAAACCAACAATATACTCGATTCTAAAATAATTATCTTAAGCATAAATTCATTCATATTGACTGATCAAATTATATGTTGTATATTAACATGCCATCAATATTTCTACAGAAATATGTTTCTTAAATATAACTTTTCCTTCTAAATTGACATTCCGTTTCGTTTCCTTAAACTAAAGTAAGTAATGCTCATTACACTCAAGAGCCAAAACATTATGCCCACCCCTACATTTTGCAATGAACTCGCCTGGATGACGTGGAAGGCACGTGATCAGGGGGAAGTGGTATTTAACTGGTATTAAGTGGTGGTATTAATCCATGCCAAGGCGGGTTGAAGATGTGTTGCGCGCCAAATGTGGGCCAACTCGTTATTGGCTGGTGGTCATAATGTTGTGGCTCTTGAGTGTATATTTACTGAAAATACATAAATCAGAAACTATGTTATATTTAAATTAACATTAAATGAAAACATAGCAATATTTAGTGACGGAATTCTGTTAAAATATTTCCCTTATAAATGACAATTAAACACAACTAAAACAATTGTTAATTGTGCAGTAGATTATATTTATATTTCAAATACATAGATAACTATGTAGCTAAATTTAGAGGGTTGTATCAGTTCATTAATTTAAATGTCAAATCTAATTACAACTGCCATGCAATTTGAATGACAACTATTCATTTTATGGTTTTGCTATTCCATGGTAATAAAGGTGGCCATTTCTTGCTCACGCAAAGTACGTGACTTGGTTAAGCAGAAATACAATAAATAAAATGTTTTTTAGCTTCTTTACTTTTATTAACCTGCAAAAGTTTTCATTATATAGCCCTAAAGTGACATATACATTTAATATATGCATCAAATTTAGGAAATAAATGTGGATTTTTTCTGGTAATAGCTAAATTAACTATATTTAACTGTAAAAAAGAATCTCATAGAAAAACGATGGTGTTATATATTTCATAGTTATGCACGAAATGTAGATTATATTACATAGTAATATTTCATAATAGCAACAATGAAATATGTATTTTTTTGTTTTTTCTAACAAAACTTTTGGTTGAATGCTGTAACTATAGTTTTTGATACATTGTTCTAAATTTATAAATCAAACACAAGTACAGGGTGATTATTATTAAAGTCCCACTTTCAAAATGCTGTAAAAAAGAACCACTCGTCACGATGAGTTAAAATTTGAAGTGAAGATTCTTGAAAAGGGGGAAACGGTTCCATCAAAAAAAAGGTTACAAAAAACGTTCCACCTATTTTTCCCATCCCATTTGGTATGAACTTGGTGGATGGGCTTTCCACTAACAGTATCACAACTGTTGAATGACTTGGAAGTCATTTTTTTCTGTCAAAACTCCGAAACAATCAAGCACATTGAACACTACAGGTGGTTTAATGTGCAACTCATGCCAAATACGTTTCAATTTCCATTCAAAATATCACTAGCAGCCGAATTCACTTTCTTTATGCATCTTTATTTTATAGCGCCCTCCATTAATACACTTTGGAACTTTTTTTTGATGCTGCACCATTTCTCCTTCTTCGAGTATCGTCAGTTCAAATTTGAACTCATTGTGACGAGTGGTTCTTTTTTACAGCATTTTGAAAGTGGGACTTTAATAATAATCACCCTGTACTTGTGTTTCATTTATAAATTTAGAACAATTTCTGAAAAACTGTAGTTATAACAATCAATCAAAAGTTTTGTTATAAAAATATCTGATAAGAACAACATAATCAATCTCAATATTGTAAATCATATTACTTTAAAATTATTTAAGCAAATTTTTTTTTCCAATTATTATATAAAATATAATGTTGTACTCTAATAAAATGTAAATTTACATTTTAGCTATTAAAATACTGATTAATAATTATTGTAAAGAGGATTAACAGATAGAATCACGCTTCTAAATTTTTCTCAATTTTTCCACCCTTGCAAACATTTTAATATGAAACAACTTTCTTTGTAATAGAAAAAATAAATATTAGCGAAAAAAATAACAATCTTCTTCAAAAAAAGAAAACAAAACAACGCTCTGAGTAGCAGATAACTCTAATTAATGATTTTCTTATCCACTTCTGTTTCGGTATCTTGATACAGCCAAGAACGTGCTCGTGTCTGATGAACAATCATTTTAATGACTGAAGATAAGGTTTGTTTCTGAGGATAATATGTTTAATGATCACCGGATTTCTTAAAGAATCTCGTCTGAGATCAGTTTTCTTTACTAAGTTTCTGGTTTTTTTTTCTTTCTAAATGTGAGATGTTTTCCATGCTTAAAAACAACCAGTTTGGATAATTTTTATTTCACTATATATTGCGCTGCTTGGAAACTTTCTTTTTCGTACTATCTTCATTTTTTCTATTCATTGCTGCTTCTATTAATAACATTATTAATGATAACCTTCGATAAAAACTTATTATGAAGCATATTAAGGACTAGTTTCGTTGGTTATATTAGGGATGAAATAAAAATCTACATTGGTGAAATATTTTTTAAATGTTTTCATTTTTTTCATAGATGTACTTGGATATCTGTTAGGGTATTTAAATCTCTTACAAAAAGATTTTAGTGGACGGAAGTTTTTATATTGAGAGCAATCTGCAAACAATGGCAGATTTTTCTTTGGTCAAAATATATTACTTAATTCAATTTTCAGTTGTTTCCCCTGAAGAGTGCAAGTCGTATCTCCTAAGTGCGATACTCAGAATAATATTGGTTTTGTTGATTGCAAACTCTGAATATAAATTCTCTTCCGAGGATGGTGCAGACAATGGATGGCAAATGCACAGCTGGGAAATCAAATACACGATGAGAAGTAAGCTCGACATCAGGGCAGTTGGCAAACTTTTTGCATTTTTTAACGCCATCAAAAGAAATTATCATATTTTTGTCCTACTTAATCCATAATCTAGTGAGAGTTTTTTTTTGTTCTAATGCAGCTGGCAAACACAGACAGAGGTCTTTGGATGCCTGAAGGCACGTGCTGCACAGATGTACTCACTTTTCATTATCTAGGGGGCGCGTGTAACTTGAAGATTTGTCACGGACGCGGAGTAACAACGCCCCCACAACGCTCTACGATCCTATTAGACCGGGACCTACTTTTTAAAGTGGATTCCGAACCACTACAAACAACCATGGCACCGCTGGGACTCGAACCCGAAACCTGTGGTACCGAGCGCCAGAGCGCTAGCCACTCGGCCATTCAGGCCCATCTTGTGAGAGTAGTAGATGTTCTTTTGTAAACATTTAGTTCTGTAATTTGGTATTTAGTTTTGATCTTAGAAGGAATCAATAAGTTTAGATTTTGCAAAGACATTTTAATATTTTCAGTTGTTTTTAAAGCATATAATTCTGAATAAAAATAGGCTTTATATTAAAAAAAATGTATAAAAATAATAATTTTTAACAGAAAAATGTAACAAATGCATTAGATGGTAAACTGTAGAAATCATTTAAAACATATTTGTAATGGTAAAAAGTGAGGGAAAAAAGTGGAAAAAAATTTAAAAAGTGAGGAATTGTAACAAACCTTAAGGGAAAAATAATTTTTGAACTAAACATTTCAACGAACTCAACCTTAAACTCAATTGTTGTATCAGTGAGTACGAGAGTAGCTAGTGTACACGAAAGCAAAGATTTAAATATGCGGCAGGTATTCATTGCATCCTCTAATTTTAGAAAGGTTGCCGACTCAATTAATTACAACTCATTGTGATTACTACAATGTATGTGTAAATGCTCGCTTTGGCACTCAAATTGAATGAGGGAAATTTTTTGAGTTTCTTCTATACGTATAGGCTATCATAAAAATTACTCAAAAGTTTTGTCCTCTCTTCAGAACCAGCTAATGGAGACATTGTGGTATATATCGTTGAAATAAAGGCCGACAGATATACAAAAGAAAAACTCAATTAGGTTTTAGTAGATCAAAAATTTAATTTGTATAAAATATAATTAATATTAATTAAGAATATTCATTTAATGTTAATTATTTCATGTTATTATGAATTGTTCATGTGTAGGAATTCATTCTTTTGATATGAACACCTTATTATGATAAACAAAAATAAAAAATATTTATTTGTAAATATTTAAGATCGGTTCTACGATAAATTTTATTTGTTGACTTGTTGTTATAAACATTATTCCATAAATAAATTTATCTTATTTTTTTCCTTTCATTCGATAAAAGTGTGAATTCTTAAATTCAATAAATATTTCAATCAGAAATATAATTGTAGAAAGTAAGCAGTTATTAGTTCGTAATGGTAAGATAATGGATCTTAAAGACAAACAATTTCATCACTCTTTTAAAAGGTATTATCTTTAGACATTCACATCAACTTCATTGAAGTAAAAATATTTCGCACTAATAAATTTACAACATTTTATTAAGCCAAAGTTTAAACTATTCCTATTTAAATATGTCAAAATTTTAAAAAGGAATAAAATTAAAAATATTCGCGATGGCGATTAATTTAGAAATTTAGTTAAGGCTATCATTAGTGAAGAATCTGTAAATACAGTTCTTGGAAAATGTGTATGATTCAGCATAATAAAGCTGTCAAATTTGTGTGAGTCATTATTCATATTGATTAGGAACCTATTTGTAATTCACGTAAACGAATGCAAATTCACAGAACTGCCATGCAAATGACTTACTAATTCAGCAACTGGAAGTTGAGATAGCAATGATCCAGAAATAGTAATAGGCCCATTGGAATTGTCTTGCGTTATTAATAATTTGTTGGCAAAAATTGTTTGGAGCTGTGTTTCGAAAATGAAATATTTGAAGAGATGCCTTGTAATACATGCATTTTTAATTTTAGAAATTGAGGTTATTCCAATGTTTGCTTCAAATGAAATATTTCTTTTTAATTTTTGATAAATATCTTTTTGATTTTCTCAGATTTATAAATAGAATGTCTGCAGAACATTAGAGATAATTTTTTATTAAATCAAAATTTGACGAAAAACATATTTATTTCTTACGCTTCAACAAGCATTTGATCTAAGAAAATGCATCGCCTTGCATTTGTAGATTATTTCTTCAAAGGATAAAGGTTGTTAATATTTAAAGTTATCTTTTGTTTTTTTCAATTATGTTTAACTAATGATTTTTAAGGGCAAATTTCACTTTAATATACAGAAAGTAGTTCTTGGATATGAAATTTGGAGAGTAAGAGGGTTTATAGAGAAAATTTTTACTTTTATTTGTAAAAAAAGCTTGGTCAAGTGAAGTACATTTGAATGTGTTCTTTTCTGAGTGAAGGGAACCAACTGCATTCAAATCAAGATTTTCGTTAAAAGAAATCTAATTTTTTATTAATTTATTTTAAAGATCAGATCTTTACTTTATAAAACAGTTTTGTTTTTGTTCCAAGAGTCATTAGAAGTTAAGACACATGCGATAAACATGAGTTATTAGTATGCTGAATTCCTGCATGAAATTTCAGAAACAATTTTTTTTACTAACAGACAGACAATGTAATCATTTTTTGAATCTAATGTAATTTTAACTATATGTTTTTTAATGATGTTATGTATACATTAAACTGAAAAAGTTTGAATACATTAGTTAACAATGCCATTTGTGCTAATATCCATTCCTTTTTTCCTTGAATTTTTTTACAAGAAATGACTAGAATGGAGTATCTATATTTTAGAAAAATGTCATTCCTTACATCAATACATGTATATGTTTACATTTATGAAAGTAAATATGATATGTTTTATATATTATTTTCATTTGAAGCTTTTAATTGAAGCCAAAAAATACCCTTTTTCAATTTTTGTTAACTTTTAACCCAAATTTTTATATATAATTACTTTTTTATGTTTGTCAATGTTTTATAACATGATTTATCAATAGCGTCAAAGTTGTTTCCATAAAACATTATTTAAATTTTTTTTGGCTCAGAATATTCTTGGTTACTTTAACGCACTTAAGTTTCTTCATCAGCTGTCCATCCCTTTTTTTATTAAATTTAGAGGAATTAATTGTTTATTTATGATGCAAAGTTCCTTATGATTTATTTCCTACCAAACAAAAATAGTCACCAATTTGGATTTTACTCCAAATATTTGAAATGGGCAATAGAACTCCAGAGTTTTTCGAACCAACCGATTTCCATTTTGTTCCCAGTTCATGTAAGTTAATCTAGATTAGCAATTTGAAAAGTCAAGATTATAACCTGTCATTTCGATCAAAGTATGTCAGGAAAAATTAAATCATTTTCATATTCAGCAGTTAATTCGAAAGCATAAAACGAAGTCAAAGACTCATTCGAAGACTTATAAGCATCACTTTTCAAGTTCCGATATTTACAGATTGCTAATTGCAACGACTTTCGAATTCATCAACATTTTCGAGTCATTCTTGAAACTACTTTTGACAAAATCTGGATCATGTGAATTCACGGCATTTGTTTACTTTAAACAATATCTCAAATATTTTCTTCGTTGTTTTTCTCGCTTTAAATAAAATTTTACACCGTCTGTTATTTAGTTTTCGTATCCTTAGAAGCAAATATTTATGGAATAAAAGGAGGTAATTAACTACAAAGAAATTTCTTTGCACAAACAAACGAAAAATAAAACAATTAATATTAAAAAAAAAAATTAAAGTCAATTCCTACTTTTTTTCACTATATTACAAAAAATTCCTTTACAAATATATATTTGAAAACATTGTATTAACATCAAATTGGTTGTTCTTCTTAAAAATAGGGGAAACTATTATTTTAAAATCTTCCATTTAAGTTCAAAAAATCAACGTTTATTTGAACTTTCAATGAAGACTGGGATTCAATGTATGATCAAAACAATTTTTTAATATACTTCGAGTTTCCAAAATAATTACGAAATCCGCTTTTTAAGAAAAGAAAAAGTATAACTTATTCAATGAATTTTAGAAAATATTATAAATGAAACATTTTTTTAATTCTTTTAAGAATCAAAATATTCTATAAGAGCGTTTTTAGTTTTGAGTTTAACTTCATCATTATTTTAAACTTTTATAAAAGCATAATAATTAAAAATTTTAAAACTTTTGAAAGGTTTCCAAGCATGCAGTACAAGGATCAACTTAGTAAACTTTAAATAAAATTAAATATAATTTGACATTTAAGTGATGACCATAATTTAAATTAAAATATTTATAAACGTGTCAGGTTATTTCTAAATTCAATAAAATATTTATACACTTCATTTTTATCCATTCCATACTTAGATATAATTTTTATACGGATAAAATAACACTCACGAAAAAAAAAAAAAAAAATGAAATTCTTCTCTTTTTATTTCCACAGCAAACTAAACATTAAAAATGATACAAAGAAAAGTACTTATTTTTCTTTCATTAAAAGTACAATTAAATTATAAAAATTCTTTTGACTCCTTATCTGCCAGTTTTTCTTATAAACTAATATACAGTTTAAAATATCGCTATTTTTTAAATTAAAAATATCCTTAACTTCTATTAAATCTGTAGCATTCTTGATAAATTATTATACCTGTATAAAACGTAGTAAAGAAATTAGCAAAAGAGATAGAAAATAAAAAAAAAAATATATCTTTGCATAAAAAGTGAAGACGACCGATGATTAATAAAAAGTAACTGAAGGAAGTAATCAATTTTCTTCTTAAACTAATAAATAAAGTACCAAATTAAATTAAATGGGAAGGAAAGATTAAAAAGTTTTCTTAATTAATTTAGGAAGAAAGTTTAGCACCTCTTTCCGATGAAAATTTTTTAGAGACGATTAGTTATTTTTTTTTATTTCTCTGCTGATGATAAAGAACTAAATAAGAATATTCATACTGAGAAAAAAATAAACTTATACTATGTAACTCACATATGCCAAGAATAATTCAATCATATTTTGTGTCAAACGTAGAGCAATTTATCTCACACATGCTACAAATAATAAAATGGTATGACATATTAAAATAGAATTGTATTAAATCTAGAGGGATCTGTGATAATATTAGAATAAATTATTTTTAATTGCTCGCCTTTGATGATGCACATGAAAAGCTAATTTTAAAGCAGAACAAAGCTATTTTAACTACAGAATTTATAGATTGTTAAAATGCACATGAAAAGTTACCATTTCGAATTGTTTTAATTAAAGGTCCATAAATTTCGAATATTGTAATTCTGGATTCACTAGTTCTTACAACTATGCAATTGCCACTTCAAAGAAGTGATGCCTTGAGTTTGTAGTGGAATTGAAATTTATTCATTCTCATTCAGCCATATTATTCTTTAAAGTAGTGATTATAATTCTGTAATGTGAGAACCAATAGTGACTTCCGTATGATACCATGTATCTAAAATATATTTTCTTATTACTTACAATTTAGATAACACTATGTCTTAAAGTGGGAATCGATTCTTTTTTCTCTGGCATGCTAACCCGGCCATTCGCTACCGTTTGAAATTGTTTTAATTAAATATCCATAAGATTCGAACTTTGTATTTATCGATTCTCTGGTGCTTGACAACTATACATGTACCATTTCAAAGGAATGATGGTTTGGGTTTCTAGTGGAATCAAAATTGAACCATCCTCATTCAATCAGTATAATCTTTAAAATAGGGACTTTAATGTAAGAAACCAATGGTGACTTCCGAATGGCATTATGTATCTAAAATATATTATTTTATTCCTTATAATTAAGATAGCTTTATGTCTTAAAGTGAGAATTGAACTTGGTTCTCTGGCTTGGTAATGCAGTTCAATACTACTGAAACACAAGTGGGGCATTGAAATATTAATATAAAAGGCACAACATTTTAAGATTGCTATTGAATATATATATATATATACACTGAAGTGACAAAAGTCATGGGATACCTCTTAATATCGTGTCGGCCCTCCTTTCGCCCGGCGAAGTGCAGCAACTCGACGTGGCATGGACTCAACAAGTCGTTGGAAGTCTTCTGCAGGAATATTCAGCCATGCTGTCTCGATAGACGTCCATAATTGTGAAAGCGTTGATGGTGCAGGATTTTGGGCACGAACAGACCTCTCGATGATGTCCCATAAATGCTCGATGGGATTCATGTCGGGCGATCTAGGTGGCCAGATCATTCGTTGGAATTGTCCAGAATGTTCTTCAAACCAATCGCGAACAGTTGTGAACCAGTGACATGGCGCATTGTCATCCATAAAAATCCCATCGTTGTTTGGGTACATGAAGTCCATGAATGGCTGCAAGTCATCTCCAAGTAGCTGAAACATAAGCATTTCCAGTCAATGTTCGGTCCAGTCGCACCAGAGGACCAAGTTCATGCCATGAAAAACAGCCCACACCATTACGGAGCCACCACCAGCTTGAACAGTGCCTTGCTGACAGTTTGGGTCCATGGCTTCGTGGGGTCTGCGCCACACTCGAACCCTACCATCAGCTCTTACCAACTGAAATCGTGACTCATCGGACCAGGCCACGGTTTTCCATTCATCTAGGGACCAACCGATATGTTCACGTGCCCACGAGAGTCGCTGCAAGCGATGTCGTTCTGTCAGTAAAGGCACTCGAGTCGGTCTTCTGCTGGAATAGCCCAAGAAAGCCAAATTTCTCCGCACAGTTCTAACAGACAAGTCCCTTGTACGTCCCACATTAATTTCTGCGGTTATTTGACGCAGTGTTGCTTGTCTGTTAGACTTTACGACTCTTTGCAGACGTCGCCGGTCTTGGTCGTTAAGTGCAGGCGGTCGACCACTGCGCTGTCCATGGTGGGATGTTATGCCTGCAATTTCATACTCTAGGCACACTCTTGACACAGTGGATCTGGGAATGTTGAATTCCCTAACGATTTCCGAAATGGCATGACCCATGCGTCTAGCTCCAACTAACATTCCGCGTTCAAAGTCTGTTAATTCCCGTCGTGCGGTCATCATCACGTCAAAACCTCTTCACATGAAAAACTTGAACAGAAATGAAAGCTCTGCGAAAACACTGCGTATTTATACCTGTTCTACGCGATGCTACTGCCATCTGAAAATTTGCATATTGCTATCCCATGACTTTTGTCACTTCAGTGTATATATATATATATATATATATATACCAGCGAAATTTTAAACCCTTTATATAAGGCCGGTTATAAACGTATATTCTAAGCGAAAGATAGATGGAATATTTGCTCTCAACACTCAACGCTCAAGAGACTTGCCTGAATTCTTATTCTCCACGAGGTAAAGCTATTTTAACTACAGCATTCGGAGGTTGTTAAAATGCACATGAAAAACTGAAATTCCGAATTGTTTTAACTAAAGATCCATAAGTTTCGAATTTTGTATTCCTCGATTCCCTGATGCTTGACAACTATAAATTTATCATTTCAAAGGACTGATGACTTGGAATTGTAGTGGAATCAAAGTCGAAACCTCCTCATTCAACCCTATTAAACTTTAAAGTAGTGACTCTAATATAAGACGCCAGTGTTGTCTACTGTATGACATTATAATAATGGCGTTGTATATTATCTAATTCCTTATAACACTATGTCTTAAAGTGAGACCTGATTCTTCGTTCTCTGGTAAGCTAATTCAGAGCAATTCCACTAAAACACGAGTGGGGTATGAACTATCAATAGAAAAAACAAAATATTTTAAGATTATTTATTGAATGTGAATATAGATTTGCCTATGGTTATTAGTATATATATATATATATATATATATTAATAACCATAGGCAACTATGGTCTATATATATCTATATAGCAGAGAAATTTTAAACCCGGTTATAAACCTCTACTCTAAGCTTAAGGTAGGTTGAATATTTATTTTCAAAATTCAAGAGATTCGGTTGAACTCTTGGATGAAAGAAAGCTACTTTAACTACAGCATTTAAAATTTGTTAAAATGCATATGAAAAGATATTATTTCGAGTTGTTTTAACTAAAGATACACAGATTTCGAACTTTGTATTCCTCGATTCCCTGATGCTTGACAACTATAA
This sequence comes from Caerostris darwini, assembly GCA_021605075.1. Lineage (NCBI taxonomy): Eukaryota > Metazoa > Arthropoda > Arachnida > Araneae > Araneidae > Caerostris > Caerostris darwini. The sequence goes on from BPLQ01002741.1 coordinate 12,937, forward strand.
ATTTACCATTTCAAAGGAGTGATGCCTTGAGTTTACAGTGGAATCAAAATTGAACCCTCAACACGAAAGAGTAAAGACTTGGTTAGATTTTTGTTGAAGAAGAAGAACAGGAAAAACTGTCATCTCCAATTGTTTTAATTAAAGATACATAAATTTCGAACTTCCGTAGTGGAATCAAAATTGAACCGTCCTCATTCAGCCATATTAATCTTTAAAGTAGTGACTATAATGAAAGACACCAGTGATTACTTCCGTAGGGCATCATGTATCTAAAATATCTTATTCTTTATAAATTAGATAACAATAAGTCAAAATGAGAATTGAACCTTCGTTCTCTGGCATGCTAATCCAATGCAATACCACTTAGAGACAAGGTATTTAGGCCACTTGTAGGGATACCGTTTCAGAGTTATTCGCAATGCTTTCCAGACACTGCCGTGCGACACTCCTGTCTGCCTCGAAACTTCTCGAGCACTGCACTCCCCATGTGCAGCAACCGCCGACATGGATTGCACCGTTTGCTCCGCTGTCGTGGCAACAGCAGCGGCTGTTGAGGGACGTCCACTTCTTTGACGTGACGCCAAAGAACCTGTAGCTTCAAATTTCTTCATCATTTTCTTCAATGCAGAAGTCGTTATTGGTCCTTTGCTATCTCGCATACCTTTCATGTAGCGATATGCTCGCAATGCCGCAATGGCACTTTCCGAATTCTTATAATAAAGTTTAACTAAGAGGGCTTTCTCAACTATGGACAGCATTTCGATGCATACAAGCTACGACTACCAGTACCTGCTGCAGTTGCTCCTTTTTATATCACTTGTTGCTTTGCATAATCCTACATCAGAAATCCGACAGCGTCATCTGTTGGTCGCCAACAGAACTATTTTTTTGTTGCCACACAAAACCCGGTTTCTTTTCCATCCGTTTGGTGCAAACCGTATCTTTGTATCTTGATTCGTTTTCGAATTATTCATTTTTAAAGTTCGTCCTGACTTTTTGATCACTCGGTATAAAATATCAATATATAGCACAATATTTTAAGATTAAAATTGAATGGGATTAATGATTTTCTTATGGTTATTAATATATATATATATACAATTGCCTGTATTTTTAAAAAAATGTTACTACTTAATACAACATATTTAATGAAATAATGGCCACTTGTATATATATATATACAATAATTACGAGCAATGAATTGTTTTAAACCCTTTGCAAGAACATGGTTATAAGAGAAAACATCTATTCTAAGCTTAAGGTAGATGGAATATTTGCTCTCAAAACTCAGGAGTAAAGACTTGGCTGAACCCTTGTTCTCGATGGCCTACAGTGACTTCCGTGTGGCATCATGTGTCCAAAATATATTATCTTACTCCTTGTAATTAAGATAACACTCTGGCTTAAATTTAGGTCTGGAGCATATGAGTGAGAAAATCGAATTAATTGCTCGATGGAGACTGGTCCAGAGTCTGCATTGTATTATCATAATTACGAGCTTATTTCCTGGCTTGCAAATAAGTTTCAGTATATGCAGAAGAATATAATGGAGGGTAATGTTGAGTGAGGATTCTGTTAAGTAACTGAGGATGTGAAGATTATTTATATTAGAATGGATGAAAGAGTAAATGATATTAATAATCGGAATCAACTAAAATCATTTGAAATACTAAATGCTCATTGTTTCAATTAAGATTTTAGAATATTTTTCGCCCTCATCGTTATTTTAATAAATCATTATTATTTTTTTTTTTGTAATTTATAAATATAATACTGAAGACCACATTTGTTTAACTCTTTAAATAAGTAGACAAAAATGGTGGAATAAATAAGATTAAATATGTTTTAGTGTAATTGTTCTTCAAAATTGAAAGGAAACTTATGTTCGTATTAGAAATTTTCGTATTGGTAAATGTAAAATTATATTTTCAAGAAATAATATATTCTAAATTATATTATACTACTGTTGTAAGCTATTTTGTATTATAAGTCATTTTATAGTTTATATTTGACTTACTTATTATATACTTAAACAATATAAATGCTGTAACCCGTTTTATAAAATTCCTTCCTAAATTTTTAAAATTTCAATGTAACGTAATGTGATTATTTATTCTTTGCCCTTTTAACAGAGTATTGAGTATTTCACGTTAATTACGTATCAATACTATTAAAAATTACATTTTCCAGAAATATTTAATAAATTCTAAATGTATCCTGTTTAATAAAATATCCTTCCTTAATTTTGTTTTTGAATTTCTGCATATATTTTTAAAAGGTTTATTGAATTTGCTTTGATGAAGTATTCCTTTATGGTATCTGATTGCAACCTTGATATTATTTAAAATATGATGAAAATCTAAATTAAGTTTTAATATAAGATAAGGTTTTAATTAAGTAAGTTCTAAGATAAGATAAGATTTAATATAAGATCTAAGATAGATTAAATTAAAACAATGTTTTCCAGAAATTGTTAATAAATTCAAATTTTATTGTTTTTAATTACATATCATTCCTTAATTTTGCTTTTGAATTTCTTCAAATCTGTTTAGAAAGTTCATTGAATTTGCTTTTAATAAGTGTTCCTTTACTGTGTGTGATTGCATCATTGATATTATTTGAAATATGTCGAAAATCTAAAATATTAAAATTATAACCAAATTATAAAAATTATTAATTATAAGTAATATTTCAAGTAAAACACTATAGAATATGTATACTTATAATAAAAAAAACCCTCAAATATTTTATAGATAAGCATTCAAAACGTTACAAATTTTTAAAAACTATTTTTTTCTCAGTTCTATCAAGCAGAAATTTTTTTTTCTTTCTAATGCAGCTGGCAAACTCTTAGACAGCTTGGTCTTGGATGCCTTAAGGCAAGCGCTGCACAGACGTACTCACTTTGCATTACGCAGGGGCACGTGTAACTTGAAGATAAGCCACAGACGCGGAGTAACAATGCCCCCGCAACGCTCTACGATCCTATTATACCGGGACCTACAGTTCAAAGTGGATTCCGAACCACTACAAACATCCATGGCACCGCCGGGACTCGAACCCGATACCTGTGGCACCACTCGGCCATTCAGGCCCTCATCAAGCAGAAATAACAGTCAAAAACACTTTCAGATTTTAGTTTAAAAACATTTTAGTGACTACTGAAAAAACCCATTCATATAGTTATTAAATATCTCGCTCTTATTAACATAATTATAACACAATAGTAAATTTATTATGCAGTAAATATGGATATGCGCTGTAGGGCGTGAAAGTGCGTTGAGCGAAATAATTATTCAGTGATTTAATTATGCATTGTGCACCTTTCTTCAACAAATTTGCCATATAAGGTACCTCTAATCTCTTAAACTTTCCATTTATTGATCAGTCCCATATTTTAAGTCTAGGGCAATAATGTTGATTATTAAGTAGGCCAGTAAAATTATAACTCTTTAATTATTCTAGTTCATGATTCACTTCACAATAATAGAATAATAGAATTAAAATTAATAAAAATCTAGATAGTCTTTGAATAAAAAATATACTATATATATATACGTATTAAAATTCTATCACAAAAAAATATTTATTTCTCAAGTAATTTTGGATTCAACGATAAAAAATCAACAATTCCAATTAAATTTTCAGAAAAAATTTTGAAACTAATTTTAAACCAGTTTTTACCCTATTTAAATTCAAAATAATTTAAAATCTAAATGTTTTTTTTTTCAAACCTAGTTTAAAAAAATAGTTTTAAAATTTTATTGTCTTTTTAGCTAAATTCACTTATATATATGAATAAATTTAGCTAAAATTATACATGTAATTAGATAGTAAAAAAATGTCTATATATATTAATTATATCTAAGTTAATATATGTTTTTATAGTTAACCTTTACATGTTATATATATATATATATATATAAATTGGAAAAATTTATTAACTTATTTTCATAATTTAATTTATTATTTTAATTTTTTTTTCAATTAAATTATGGTATAAACATTATTTTTTTACTATCTAATTGCATGTGTAATTTTTGCAAAAAGTATTAATTATATAAAACATTAATACAAAGTTCAATTTATTGAAATATGACTTTTTTAATTATTTCTTACTTTATTTTCATAAATTTTAATTAAATATGTTTATTTTTCTAAGCTGGTCCATTTTTTGACATATTTTAATTAAAGATGAACGTAATTTTGAAAAGAAAAGTAATTTTTTGAATTCAAAAACTTCCACTGGAGTATTTACATTATTAAAAATATTTAAAATATTCCTTATGATGAATTTTCAGTACTATAAATATCGAAATTTAACATCAAATTTTATTTAAAATAAAGAAAGTATTTAACAAATTGTTATAATAATCCCTTAATAAATCTTTTTAAATAGCTAAAATGATTTTTTTGTATGCATTACATCAAACAAAACTTTCGATTATTATTATTATTTTTTCCTTCTAATGCAGCTGGCAAATAGACCGTCGTCTTTTATGCCATAAGGGCTGCACCGATGTTACTCACTTTGCATTACCCAGGGGGCGCGTGTAACTTGATGGTAAGCCATGGACGCGGAGTAACAATGTCCCCGCAACGCTCTACGATCCTATTAGGACCAGGACCTACGGCTTAAAGTGGATTCCGAACCACTACAAACACCCATGGGCAACGCCGGGATTTGAACCCGATACCTGTGGTACCGAACGCCAGAGCGCTAGCCATTCGGCCATCAGGCCCCTACTTCCGATTATAAATGTTATATTTTTCCATTTATTAATTTTTAAGGTATTTTTCCCACATTTCAAATTTTTATTTATATAGTTCATTAAAAACTTTTCATTGGATTTTATATAAGTTTTTATGCGAAGAACAGGAAAATTGCCAAAAAGAAATAGCAAAATTAAAAAAAAATCATAAGCCAAAGGAAACCTATCGTTAGATGAACCAGGAAAAACCTCTAAAAAGGAAACTTTCCTTTTTTTTCTTAAAATTGTCTCAAATTTAGAGGGCAAAATGTATTTACTTTGTATAAAATTGCATTCATTTTGTTCTCAGTTAGCAACAAATAATCTATAATTAGAGTTTTATGAATTCCTTCAGTTTCTATAATGTGACATTTAAACTTTAAATAAAATGTTGGATAGAGTAGATAGACGATTTTATAATGAATATTAAAAATATTATTTTGAGAATGATTTATTTCACTAATAAAATGAAAAATGTAACATTTTTTTTAATTCCATTTATTCACATTAAATTAAAGAATAAAATAGTAATAATAGTAATTTTTATGTATATATAATTTCAAAATATAAATTTTTAATGGAATATATGACTAAAAGGTTGATGATTAACGATCCTTTGTGAATAGTGATAAATTCTTCTTAAATTTTATAAAATTTATTGACTTATTTAAAAATATAAAATTTTGATAATTTACAAACAGTTCAATAATTTTTCAAGATGTTTTTCTTGATTTTTTTCCTTCTAGCATTATCAATAATATCATTTATTTCATTCCTCATAATATAAGTTCATTATATTTTTTTCTACCTACAATATTAATGTTTTGTAAATTAATTTCATTGTAAATTATTAAACGTGAAGTATAAAAAAAAACTGCAGCTAAACATAATTTACAATTTTATTTTTGTTTCAATTTAAGTTTTAAACATTTATCAAACAATAATTTTAAATTAAAAAATTTCATTTATTTAAAAGAAGTTAAATTAATATATCTAGATAATATCAATGAACAACTTATTTAAAATATTAAGGTTTCATATATATTATTTATTGGAAAAGAAACTAAAAATAATGCGTTAGATCCCTGTTCAAATTTTCAATCGTTAAAAAAAACATTTTATTTATCCACTCAAGTTCAAATGCATTTTTTTTAACTTGTAGTGGATGACACTTGATGTTAATACAGTTTTTTCAAATATTAATTCATTAATTAAATTTAATTAATTAATTTTAGTTTTATGTGGGAGAAATATTCATATACTCACGCTGCTCTTTCTTCTCATTTGCTCATCATTAATTAATTAATAATTAGTTAATTATCTATTTTTCTCATAACTAATTATTAATTAATTAATGATTATTAATTATTTTATTCAATTATTAATTATTTTTATTCATTTAATTATTAATTATTATTATTTTATTATGAAATATATTTATTATTCATTTTATATATATTGTTCAATTTTTAAAATAATGTAACTACAAATTGGCAATAATATAAAAAATCGTCTGATTTTAATTTAGCTTATTTTTCTGGATATTATTATTCTTAATTTTTTACGTTTGAAATTTGAAACGATCGTGTTTCAGTATTCTTGTTAATGTATTCTAAATTTTTTAGTTTTAATTTACCAAAAAGGTTTTTAATGAAATTTGAAATATAGCCTAATATATTTGCTTTTATTATTTTTATCGTATGTATTTGCTTTTATTATTTTTATCGTATGTATTTGCTTTTATTATTTTTATCGTATGTATTTGCTTTTATTATTTTTGCTTTTATTATTTTTGCTTTTATTATATTCGCTTTTATTATATTTGCTTTTATTATTTTGCTGTAATTCGAGATTGATGTTCTTTTTTTTCAATTCTTTCTATTAGCTCACACTCTCCCTATATATATCTTGTTCAAATTTTCAATCGTTAATTAAAATTCTTATTCATCCACTTAAGTTCAAATACCTTTTTTTGAACTTGTAGGGGATGACACTTGATGTTAATGCCGTTTTTTCAAACATTAATTCAGTAATTAAATTTAATTAATTAATTTTAGTTTTTTTTTAGATTTAAGTTGCATATATCTACCAATAGATGGCGCCAGATAAACTTAAAAAAATGATTGAAAATTATTTATAAAGGACTTTCTGAAATATAGTGAAAAAAAGAAGGAATTGACTTTAAAAAATTTGTTTTTATATTACTTGTTTTAGTTAAGTTTCAATTAAACAGTTTAAACTTCATCCGGTCGGTCGTATTTCAATTCAATGGCTCATAAAAAAAGTAATAAATTATAATATGTGATATATATCACCAAAAATGTTTCAGTAAACGCTGGAAAAAAAGATACAAAATTTTCATTATATATCTATAATAGTTAAGTTTCAATTAAATGAATAGTATAAACTTCAATGTTGAAAATATTCAAAAATTACAATAAAGTAATTTTTTTGACTATTTTTAAAATAATAAAATATTTTATTTTATAATTGCTTACAGGAAAGCAATCAAAAGGAAAAAAAATATTCGAAAAGGAAATTAAGGATTTTATAAAAAGTAACACTTTATTTAAACAAATTTAAGGTTAAAATAATATTAAAGCACTTTTAATAATTTAAATATTTGAATAATTTTAAACCATTGTAATAAAAAAAATCT
>BPLQ01002742.1:0-80752 GCA_021605075.1 Caerostris darwini
GTGTTCCAAATTCATTAAAATTAGATTGATATTTCATAATTTTTTTATACCGTTAAAGCACCTTACTTGGCCCTCTTAGCTACATTATGATTGGTATACTTTTTTTGCGAACTGCATAATTTTCGAGGTACAGACTTTTTAAAAATTTATTAAAAATAAAATCTTTTCTTGTATGAATCTTGCGTCATTCTATACAATTTCGCCATAACTGATCGTTTCACTATCAGTACAGTAATTAAGAAATCATATGAGACATAGAAATTCATTATTTAATGCATTATGTATACATACTTTGAAATTGAAAATCATGTAACAAACGAATCTACTTTCGTCAGTTTTTCTAGGAAAAGATTTCAATAAATCCACAAAAACTGCACGAATCCTGTGTTGTATTTAATTTTCAATGAAGAAAAACAAAAATAAATAATCAGATATTAAATGAATAAATACAATAAATCCAGCAATGAAATATACTTAAATGAATAACAATAAATAAATAAACAAATATATTAAACTAGAATTATGAATAACAAATAATAAAAAAATGTTCTGAAAAATGACCAATGACGTCATACAATGTTTATCGCTAGTTCGTTATTATATTCTTATTGTTATAATAAATATTTTTTTATTTTTTAAAAGTATAAAAACTGAAACAGATTCCTATTAAAAAATATAAAAATAGCAAAATTAGACAAATACTATTGCAAATTTTAGCTAATTAAAAACGAATTATTGTAATACTTAATTTTATTGAGCATCAAATGAAAAAATAATGAATATAAGAAAAAATGGATTTCACATTAATATAATTTATAAGTTAAGACCACCTTTTTAATGGGTTTTAGTATTTTAATTGCATTATCATAGCAACAATATTGATTACATCGCGCACTCTGTTCGTTTATTGTTTTTGTTTGATCTATAAAATGTATTATGTGTTGAAATAATTTTTGTAATATCTAAAATTTCGCCACAAAAAAAGCAATTAAAATAAAAAATGAAAGCGATTTTCAATGCTAATTGAGAGATAAAAAATAAACACAATAGAATTCAACATTAAATAAAGATATTGATTTAAAGTGCGGAAGAAACACGTACATATTTTTTTTTTTTTTTTTTTGTCACTTACATTGTTTCACCATATTTCTATTCAAAATTAAAAGCTTTTTTTCTTTATTTAAAGTAAATTTGAACATAATTTCTTGGTACCAGACAAAAATATAATCTTCTCAGAAAAGAAGAGAGAAAAAATCTCACAAGGAAAAAAACCCATAAAATTACCACATAAAATTTTAATAAAGATGACCCATAAAATTTAATAATCCCTCAATTTAAGTTAACTTAAGTTTTATTTTAACTACATAATTTGTGTAATTTGTTGTAGTTACCTATGGCTTTATTGGAACTCAATCCATACAAATTTCGCCACTTAGCGTAGAAACAAAAGGAACATATTAGCAAATCAAAATTACAAAAGGAAAAGATCAAAATTTCTAAACAAAAACGCCTTAAAAACAAGTTAAATGTTCTAAGGATAAAAATTTAAAAAGCTAGAAGCACCATAATAAATAGTTCATGTGACCAGGACATATTTTCTCTGGTCCTCCAGTAAAGAGTACACATATCACCATTCTGTTGTAAGTTAAAATTCAGTCCCGATCAAATAAGTAGATGGGCCTTATTTATTTTCTCTGTCTTATGTAAAACACATAAATCAGACTTCACAATCCATATTATGGCCAGATGTTCGGCCAGGCAGTCGTGTCCAGTTCTTAATCTAAAATAAGCAACAGCTTCTTTGCGAGTTTTTCAACTGCATTTTTTCCAGGCATCCCCGATTGTCTCCCAGAATTTTCCTTTGGTGTTATATAATAATTCACTAATATACGATGATTTAATACTTTGCATAATTTAAAAACATATATATTATTTATCTTATATATATATTATATACATATATTTTATTACAACCGTCATTATCAAAATATAAATGAATATTATATAAAAAAGTTTGTAAATATATATATATAAGAGTTATAATATAAAAAGAAAATATAAATAAATCAATGTTCAATTAACCACATTCAATCCATGAAGAAGGTATAAGTCATGGTATAAAAAAGAAAATATAAACAAAGCGGCCAAAATTAAATTAAAGCATGGCGCGATCACTACTTGGGAATTCAAAATTAAATAAACCAATAGCTCGTGAAAGAAAGAAATTGACCAATAAGAAACGTTGAAAGTGATCCAAGAATTTCTGACTCGCCCTCTTCAAAACAATATATATATATTTTATAGGTAATAAACATATCTCTTAAAAAATTTAAAAATACATGCAATATAAATTCCGTTGGCAAACTGGTAGTCTAGCCTGGTAATAAGCCAGCGGTAACGTGTACGTAACGTAACTTAGCTATCGTATAGAAGAGCTCTCGTTCGAATCTACTGGTAATGCTCGTTGCAGTCACTACTTTCACCCCTATACCCGGATCTAAAGATCGAGCTGCACATCAGAACTGCTCAGAACATCCACCAGAGTTTCCTCTGGCCTCTTTCTGCCCGGGCATAGTTAATCATCTTTCGAGTTATAGTCACTACTTAAAAAAGAAGGCTCTATGACTATTGTGACAATGTGTGTAAAACTGTCTCGCATCGATTGTCATGTTGCCTGGTGGGCGTTTTCCGGCCTCTCTCCCATACGACAAGCAATAGCATTGATATTAAACGAGAATTACAGATTACAAAAACGTAAACGAGAAAAATGACCGTTTGTTGCAATAACATCACATTGTGAGTTTCGTCTGTAGACTAGTTACTCTACTAACGACGTTTGCGGGGAGTTACCCCTAAAAGTTCGCCCCCATCAGTCGGTAGGTTGTTCATGACATACACGAGGCCTACCGCTATTCCACCCTCAGCCTTATATCTGGTAAAGGTTCTGGACTGGTAAAAGTTCCATAGGCCTAGGACAATGGGGAAACTGACATTTCCTTTAACAATACCTATTCGACAATGCCATTAAATATTCAAGTATTCATTAGAAAATTTAAGAAAGGATTTAGGTAATTACAGCATATACAATTTTTAAATACAGCTAACAGAGCAAGTTAATTAAAAGAATAAAATAAAAATAAAAAGTTGAAATAAATTAAAAGCAAAATTTAAAAAAGGAAAAAAAAAAGGAAACAATTAGAGATCCGTCAAAATTTGAAATCTGATAAAAACTAAGAATACACAAGATTTAAATCAAAGATTTATTGAAAATAAAAATAAAAGTGACTGAATTTGTAAAAGCGATTCTGCCGGGTAGATAAAAGAGAGCGTCTAAGTGGGATTACAGGTGAATTATCATGTACTCATCGTAGCTGGGGGACAGGTCGGAAAAGCTTCAACTGGAAGTGCTGTAGGCACATTCTGCCGTTGTTTTTCTGCAATTATAAATAGAGGTACAGTTCAAATTCACTACTATTCGTTTTTAACCCTCGAGTAAGGACCGCACGTGGATGTTTTTGCGAACTTCTCACAGTTGGATAGTAAGCTGGAATCGCCTGGATTAATACATTTTGAATCCGAAGGCTTTTTTTGAGGGGAAAAAAAAAGAAGAATTGGTTTAAAATGGGATCACTGTTTAGATCTTTAGTAAATATGCTCCTTAAATTTATCAAATTGGTCAAAGAATTGGATGCCCGTACAGGGCAATCATACAGAAGAATTAATCACAAGAATACATCTATTAAACAAAATTTTGTGCCTGATAGAGAGTTTACTCTCTCAAGAAATTAGACATTGGAACGGTTTGCTCGCAACTGCATTAGACAAATTGGAGGAAGGAGAGGAAAATAAGATAATTTTGGGTTTAAAATCAACCATAGATAATTCTTGTACCCAAGGAACTGATTAGCCAATAATGGGAATATTCTTAGAGTTCAGACTTAGACGTGTGCTGAACACGAGCAAACGCATTTAGAAAGATTAATTTTAATTCTTCAGTTTTCTACCAGTTTTCAAGTTTGTAGAAATATTTATGAAGTGAGCTTACAATGGTTTGTGTTTATCTGTGTGTAGTAGTAATAGCGGAGTCGTCAGTATAGTTTGCTAAATGACAATCTGTCGTATTAGGATTGTCATTAAAGTAATGGGAAAAAAATGGACAGAAGAGAAAGCCTTGTGGAATGCAACTGTCAATTGGATTGGAGGAAAGGGATAGAGTTTTCCACGCAAAGTGAGATACGAGTTAAAAATTTTAATAAGTTGAGCGAAAAATCCAAGACGCATTGAACTTGGATATTAAATTATTCTGCCAAATTTTATTAAAGGCTTTGACTATGTCCAGAAAAAGTATACCCGTGAATTTGCAATTCTTAAAACCTTCAAAAATCAGTTCGCTAACACGAAGGAACTGATGTGTGATAGAAATATTTTTTCCTGGATCGAAATTGTTCAGGAAAAGTCAAATTATTGTTTAACGGAGAACTGTTTCGGGAGTTTGTTTAAGAATCATATATTTGTATATTTTGCCGAGGTTATTTAGAAGCGAAATAGGACGAAAATTTTGAGGAAGTATCAAATAGGAATTCTGTTTTGGAACATGCATTAACCAAAGCAATTTTCTTGCAATCAGGAAAGTAGCTTTTTTCCATCATGAAATTCATAATGTAGGTGAAATAAAGCACAAATTTGAAATGGAGGCATTTAATTATACAACTATATACCAACTCCAAAGTAGTTGACTTTTTCGTATCGTAGTTTTATTTGAAGAAATTCTGGATTTCAAAATTATCAATTCGCTGAAGGACACGGACGTGTGGTTTTTGTAGAACGGTCACAGCTATAGTCTTCTTACAGTAGAATAATTCTAGATACGGGGAGATGAGTTGTAGAGAAAAGATAAAGAAAATAAATGATAGGGGGAGTTCTCGTGTTTTTTTCCATACGACACGCAAATTTCCCACATTTACTATAGTATAGAAGCCCTAAAAATCCTCCCAGTATGCAATGTCTTCCCCTCATCCGTTCATCCATAGGATATTCGTAGCATTCATATATAGAACACGAGATCCACCAATGTTTAAAGGGGAGGAGGGACGTAGCATAGTGATATTTATTACATTTATATTATATTATTGTACATTTCAGAGATAACGATTCCTCTCACATCAAGATTCAAACCACTTGGTGGAAGTTTTCTCCCTTATGTCATGCAAATGCTAGGTAATTACACCTTAAAGTCTTCCAGGATGATATAAATCATTTCTTTATACTTCGTAGGATAAATTAAAGGAACACAAAGCCCATCGATGTACACAATAATAATAATAACAACAATAATGTAGATGGGGCCTGATGGCCGAGTGGCTAGCGCTCTGGCTCTCGGTACCACAGGTATCGGGTTCGAATCCCGGCGGTGCCCATGGATGTTTGTAGTGGTTCGGAATCCACTTTAAGCCGTAGGTCCCGGTCTCCTATGACTGTAATAGCGTCACGGAGCCAAAGTCAGACTTCTACCTACGTGTGCTCCATTACAACAGAAGCTGCTTCCTTCCCCTTCAATCATGAGTACGTATGGGCTCGTGGGCTTGGCCAGCCAAGTGGGATACGAAACAACAACAACAAACAACAATAATGTAGATGATTAAAAACGGGCATCCTAGTTTTATACTAGATAAAAAAGGGATAATTTGACCTACTAAAAAGCATCCGTTATTAAACGATGATGTTATTTCTTTTTTTTATTCATACCAATTTTTTACAGGCTCAATTGTTTCTATTAGAATTTGAGATTATTTACTGCGACTAGACTTTTAAAATTATTTTCAACGATACGCCTCCTACATATTTTAATCGGAACGTTATTTAATATACTGGTTGTACATCATTTTTTGAGTTACTGTTACGAATGTCCTTATTCCTGACTTTTTGAAAAACGTGTGAATATAAGGTAAAATCGAATTCCAAAAAAAAGTTTATTTAAATAAAATAGTTCTTCGAATAAATATTAATAGTTCTTCGAATAAACGAATTGTTCGTTCTTCCAATTTTTAAAAATAAGCACTTTTTTACAAAATACTTATAAATTTAGTCTTTATTTAATAAAACAATGATAATTTATATGTAGTTTATATTATGTAAAAATAAGTGTATACAGCGAGTGTATATTTATTAAACTTTTACTGCCTTATGTATATTAAAAAGAAAATAATTTAATTCTTAAAAAAAATATATACATTATTTATTTATTTAATCAGAAGAAATCCTTAAAAATTGTGGTGTTGTCATTTACTTTTAAACATACACATTAACAATACCCGATCCTATAAGCAACTAGCTACACCGTTTACTTAACACCCGATAACCATTATGAAATTCCGCAATAACCCACACCACATTTTAAATCAACTAATTCGCATGCCTTCAGAGACTTATGTAAGTTGGAAAAGGGAACACACATGAAATAACACACAGACGAAAATTTCATAATTTAAAATATAAACAAAAATGTATTTATTGATATTTACAATAGTAAGCTTGAAATTAAAGTCATTAATTAATGTTATCAATAAAAGTATAATTCAGACAATGCCTTAATAAAATATGACTTATACAGTTGCTTGCAATTCTAAATTAATGTTCAATAATATAATAATAAGGTGATTGACCTTACAGTTTCACAATTTGCCACGACAGCTGGGGAAGAGGGGCTCCTTTTTATTTTTGTTAACTTAAATGTTTTTAGTGATAATAATGCTCTATACGCACCATAAATTAACGTCTTGGTAGCATGGGTGCTCCGTCCAACCGCTCATGGGGTTCTTGTGTCAGCAGGAGATCAAGGGAAACTTGACTATATAATGTAGCTTGGATTGTTCACTTTCTTCTTTCAAGTCACGCTGCTACCAGGGTTTCACCAGTGAAATCATAGAAGTATGCCAGGGAGCCTCGATCAGTCACGTCCCTTCAAAACCGTTCAGCATAATTTTCCCTGTTTACCTGGTTATATGAGTTTGTAAAAAAAAAAAAATAATAATAACTCTGTTTACTTTTTCATTATTTTGGCATCGACAACTGGTCCCTAATTGTACTGAACTTAATTTATTTTTAATTTCTTTTATTTTGTACCTTACTTTTATTTTTATTAGTATTTTTATCCTTTTTGAGTACCATTTAACTTGAATTTTTAGAAACTTTATCTTGTATTTTCACTAACCTAATCAAGCAGCCAATTAAAATTTAAAGCATATCTATTAATTAAGATGAGGAGGTTTAAGGGGTATTTCCCCTGTTGGTACTCCGTAATCGGTACGCCAGTTGCCAGTTGCCAGTCCCTTCAAGCTCCGGAGTCTCCACTCCTCGTCTCTTTTCTTTTTCTCTCGTCACTGCGACGACGACGACGACGATTTGTAGGTTGACGGAGCTCCTTGGTTTTTAGGTAACCGTTAACTCCTTCTTTGGATATGAAAGGGAAGTTACTTTAGCTTTAAGCCCATTGCATTAGTAATAAACAATTAAAATAGAGAAAATAATAAATGTAGAAGAGAACTTTTTTTTTCAATAAAGTATTTAAAAGGAAAAATAAATAAAAATAATAATTATTATATTTTAATAATTAAAGAAAAGTTAAAAGAGGAATTTGAAGAATTACAAACTGAAAGTAGTTAAAAATTACAAAAACGTTCCAGAACAGTTTGTTAAGAGAGAATGAAATGGTAATGACGGGGAAAATCTGTGAATCGTACAAGGTCAGTTGCAAGTGAGTGATGGAAGATCAGAGCCTGGAGGGAAACGAAAACGTTTCGACTATTCAAGCAGCAGCAGGGAGGGGGGAAAGAGGTGCAGAGTGCTTTGTAGTAAACAAATAAAACCAGTGGGAAGAAAGCAAATCAATGGAGCAGCTGCGGGGTGATCCAGAAAGGAGGATATCAATGCTATTGAGTAATGTTCAGAACAGCGCGAGGTCGTTTGCGGTTTTTAAAAAGAGAAATGTTGTACTCGTAATTCCCAAGACTCTCCTCACTGCGATGTCCATCACCTCCATTTTATAGTTCATTCTCGGTGGTGGGGGGGCGATTGCCGACACCGTATTAGAGTCTATATCCGTTGGGCAGACGCTCCCCCGTCCATAAAATCCAAGTCCCCGTCTTGACAACTGATTTCTTGACCATCTGGCCTCAAAGTGTTTTATAGCCCCTGCCAATTAAAATACTTTCCATTGGGGCGATTGCCGACACCGTATTATAGTCTATATCCGTTGGGCAGACGCTCCTCCCGTCCATAAATCCAAGTCCCCGTCTTGATCAACTGATTTCTTGACCATCTGGCCTCGAATTGTTTTATGGCCCCTGCCAATTAAAATACTTTCCACATATATCCCCTTCATCCCCAGCTGTGACCCATCTGGTCAGGTGCGGAGACCACACACAGCCCCCTTCCAAGGGACACACATAGAATATAGTCTAACATATACAATAATAATAGGGAATTTTACCATAAAAATATTTACTAAAAGACATTGCTCATATTGACACGACAAAATGCTAGTGATTATTTATAATTATATTTTAGAAAATAATCTCTCATAAAAATAAATAATTTTTACATGACAATTCAAATTAAAAAAAAAATGTGTAAAGGTATTATATCTGTCAACATCTGTATCTAAAGGCTTATTTTAGATAAGCGATTATAAATCCACCTTTATAATATGACACACGAAATAATAAAACAGTAATGGCATTATCGCGTAAAACTCGCGGGGAAAAAAAAGATAAATGTTTGTTAAGAACATTAAAAAAATATATATATTCTTAACGAACTAGCGATCTTTGATTTTCAAGTTCCAAATATAAATTTTTGGTTTTGATATAAAAGTATAATGCCTACGCTATTATAATGAAGGGAAATGTACGTAACAGGAAATCCATCATATAGGAGTAATGAACACGTGTAAAATGCAATAATAAATATTTTTCCTCTTACGAATAATTCAATAGAAAAAAAAATCGGTCATAAGATTAAAAAACAATGCAGTGAAAATTCTAACAGTAAATGTAATTCGTGTTCTAAAATTATTTTGCACGTTTCAATAATATCTGTACAATATATCTTGATATTATTACAATTTATTTTGCATTTCATATATATACATGCAAAATAAACGATAATGGTTTATTAATTATATATTGTGTAAATTTTCTTTGATATTATATTCTTGAAATTTATAAAATTATGCCCGTGCAAATAATATATTTCCTTATTCGACAGTTAAGGAATATTTTAAAATGAACAATCAATAATTACTGAGACCTTACATTTTATTTTGCATGAAAATATATAAAAAGTTATATGCAAAATAAATTGTAACAATATCAATATATAATGTGCAGATATTATTGAAATAAACAAAATAATTTTAGAACACGAATTACATCTACTGTTAGAACTTTCACTGTATTGTTTTTTAATAACTATATTTTCACAAATATTTAATTTATTAATAAAATATTTAATTTATTTAATTAAAATTATTACATTAATTAAATAGATTAAATATTTTTATAAATTAAATATTCGTGAAAATATAGTTTTCTTGTTTAAAGATTAGGTTCCACGAAAGATTTAAAAGTTGTAAACGTTATTCTTTTAAGCATTTTATATTATTGCTTAATAAATTTCTACCTTGATATTTTTGTTTATCTCCTGTTTTGTTATAAAAAAATTTAAGGTTGTCACGCCCTATTTTATATCTAAGATTACAATAAACTCCAATGCTTATAAAATTTAAACTGGGACAGAATATGTTTTGATAGCAGTGTGTCCTCCTGAACTACAATTGATAGATAGCGTGACTCATAAAATATTTGGCTTTAAATTCAGAAAACACACATTCGAGTCAGTATTTTCCACGCATCTTACTTTCAACAAAAGTTTTTATTGCATTTATATCCGCTTCTTGAAATGAATTTAAACACGAAGGATCTGTCAACAGTCATTTTATCCTTTCATAAGATTAAAAAAGGAAAACGCATAATATGATGGAAGCTGTACGATCTCTTTCGAAATCACTAAAGCACAACCAGCTATCGAATCAAATCAAGACAGCTCACTCACGTGGTTAACAACACGGGACGTTGGTCCAATGAGATTTTGCCAAATAAAGCTGGCCGATAGAAAATTCAGGAATGACATCTTCATCCTATACACAGTGTACTTCTTAAATCGTTGGTGTGTTTTATTGTGCGTTATATGATTCTTGTTTGCTCCTACTTGGATTTTATTTCGATTTCTAATCTTTTTTGTGAAATTCAAGCTGTTGGTAAGTGACTTATATTGAAGAAAATACTGTATTGCGTCGCCTAGTCTGCGTTTTGATAAGTTCAGGGTCAAACAATTAGCTGCTGTTAATGTGTGTGTGGTAGAGGTACACATTTGGCTCTCTTCTAAATAAAGAAATATCTTGATAAAGTTTCAATTTAAAGTTTTATATTTTTCAAAATAATCAACGTGTACTTTGTTATCTTGAAAGTTACGAACCGTCAGATCCAAGTTAAATCACGAGATGTATGTTTTCTGTATATTATTTAAACACGACTTTCGTTTCAAAACATATAGTTATGGAAATGATTTTATTTGATCAATTTGTAGCAAAAATTTTATTGTGATTGGCAGTAATTTCTAGTAAATAACTTTTTTTAAATTTTCGTAGTATTGGAAATTTTTAAATTTTGATAATGCAAATACGTCAAGTTTCACTTTATAAGTATATTTTTTGTTTCGTTTTTAGCGAGAAATATATATATATGTATATTTCTTAAATTTGCTTGTAAAACCTGGGCTTACGTAATTTGTTTTTAAATTTGAATATTATAAGAACAATATTCGATGTTATATTAAAGAATTATGTAATTGGGTGCATTATATTTTTCCAGATACTCTGGAAAACAAAATTGTAGAACAGGGATTATTGAGTAATTTTAAAAATTCCTTGATGTATTAAAAAAAAATTGTGTTTTTAACAATACTGCTCAATTTTAATAATTAAGAAAAATGCATTATTTGAGAATTATGACATTTGCTGTGCATATCTAGAAATTTTTGAAATTTAAGCTTATTATGTTGTGTTTTTATGACTGCTGTTATTTTAGAATAGTGTTAGAGGTATTTTAATTTTAATAATTAGTTGTTTTAAAGAATGTTAATGTAAAATGTTAGTTTTTTTAATCCATATCTTTTGTATTCGAGACCATTTAGTATAAAATGATTGTAACACTAAACTAAATCGTGTAAAACTCATGCACTGCAATTAATAGGTATTTCTCAATGCAATTGTAATAATTGCAATTGTGGGTAGCTTTTCAGAACTTCCTTACTATATCAATGGAGTGAATTTTTAGTATCTTCTTTATTTACAGTGAAACTAAACAATGCTTTATTAAAAAATTTAAGATAATGATTTATAATGTAAGGTGTGTTTATGATTTAATGTATTATTGATCAAGATATTTTGCAATTTTATTATTTTATTGATTCAAAAAAATTTATTTTTTCCAATTTGAATACAAGCAATTAATAACAAATGAACAATTTCAAAATGTATGAGCCTAAATATGTTTTATTTTACTTTTCATTTTTTGCAAATTTGTTTGCCAGCAATTTCTTTATCTGATCTAAAAATTAATTTGTGTCTCCTGTATCTTGGGCGATATGTTATAATGTTTAAATCAATTCTTTTGTTTATATTCTAAACAATTGGTATATATTTTTAAAATTTAATTAACAAACTATTTAAATCAGCACTAAAGGTGAAACTATTTTGACTATTCTATTTTATGTTCATCTTGAAATTGTAATTAATTTACTTGATATATTGCTTTTTAGCATTCTTATGATTGTAAAAGTTGTTAAACGGAAATTTACTTTTGCATCTTCCATAGGATTTATAATTCTTTGATTTTTGTCATTTGTATTTTTTTAATTGTTTCAAGTAATTTCTTAGCTTTCATGAAAAATCAAGTAATCTATTTTAAAAATTGGGGGGGGGAAAAAGTTTTCAATACTAGTAATTCCTTAACTATCTGATGTGTCTATTGTTCTTTAATTTTTATAGCTTGAAAATTAATTTAAATTCACCGTAAATGTTCTTTCTTTTCAGTGTAAAATTCAAGGATGCAGGAGATTAAGTTAACAATAAAATCAGCTTTACAGAATGTTGAAGACTTTTCTTTGCTTTGTGAAATGACATGGACTATTGCTCAAGTAAAGGATCAACTCAGCACTTCATATCCTACAAAACCAGTAAGTTATGATTTGCTTAAGAAAATTGTGTTAACAGATAAATAAAATATTGAATATTTTTTTGTCTTTTACAGATGTTTAAATTCTTGTAAGTTATTGCTCTGTTTGATTTGCTCTTCAAGTTTAAAGCATTATAATATTTATAAATATATATATTTTTCTTTTATATAATTGAATATAAAACTGTTTTTTAAAGGTATTAATATTCAAAATAAAAAAGTTTATTAAAATGATCATTAGTTTGATATTTAAACCTAACAATTATATTTTAAATGTTGATCTTTTTATTTTTTTTTTATATTGTAAACCCATAATAAGATTCATTTTCTGAAATTAATGTTATCAAAATATAAAAGATCTGGCATAAAACTTATATAAGTTATTTAGATTTTATTCCATAAATTTATAAAACATATATAAACTGTATATATAATAATGAAAATATTTAGATTCTTTCTTATTAAATTTAAATTATATTTTTTCTTATAAAGATCTATATTAAAAGGTTCATTAAACATTATAAAGTTGAAATATAATTAATAGCCCAATTTTATATATTTTGGTTTTTCTTTTTTTAATTTCCTTGATATTTTTGTTATATAAAAATTGGGTATTTTTGTGGATTGATACATTTATTTAATGTATTAAATATATATTTAACTGCTAAGTTTAAATACTTAAAAAAAAAAATTTCTAAATTGAGAAATAGTGTTTTTGTTCACTCAATTGATCTTAAGCTAATAATTTTCTTATAAATCTTAATTTTATGGGTGAATTTGTATGTTCTTCATTTTAATAATTTCTTTATTCTTATCTATTCAGTTTAGTGCTTGTTTTTTGTTTTTAATATTTTTATCATTATGATTTTTGTAGAAAAGAGAACATCAAAGGCTTATTTATGGAGGAAGACTCTTACCTGATCATCTCACTCTAAAATCAGTTATAAATCCAGTTAGTATTCAACTTTTGTAACTAAATAACTCTATTTCTTTTGTATTTGTATGCTTTTTAATATCTTAAATTATTTAAAACTTATTTTTTTAGACTCAAGATATCCATATTATTCATTTAGTGATTTCCTCACCATTGGAATCTGATATCCAGAAACCAACTGTGAAGAAAGAGGTAAATCCTTATATATACGCATATAAATAATATATGTATACATATATCTTAATCAATCTTTTGTTTTATAATTTATAAGTTTGTATTTCTTTTCTCTGTGTTAAGGTTTAAATATTTGTTACATTAATTGATTTTTTTTTTTTTAATCGCGCTGATAGATAGTTTGACTTGAAAATTCTTATTGGTTTTTTTTAAAATTGCATTAAAGATTCTTATAATCTACAGTGGTGTGTTATCTAAATATTTTTATATACTTTTTCTTATATGTAGATATATGCACATATATGTAGATATATTCCATGTATTCCAGCATATAATATGCACTTTTAATAGAAAAGATAAAAATTTACAGGTGTCAGATATAAAAAAAGATAGATTTAAAAATAAAGAAAAGGTCAGCATAAAATAAAAAATTAGATTTTCACATATACATAAAGGCTGTTTATTTAAAAGCAATGAAAATTGCCTATTTTCATCACCTTTTATTAACATTCACAAAAGACTTAATGAGATGTTAAATTTTTGTTTTCACAAGCTAAAAGCTAGAGCAAGGATAATTTTTCAGATTTTTTTGTAATTTTATGTTTAATATTATTCATTTTACAATAGATTAATAGGATGGAATTAATTATTAAGATTTAATATCAAATTAAATATTTAATTATTTAGGATTATTTAAATGTATTTATATTACTAAAATTATTTTTACTATGTAAATAAAATATATAATAATAATATTTACTATATATTTAAAAATATATTTACTAAAAAATATTTTTTAAACACGAGGCATTTACTTTAATTGAAATAAATATCTAATGAAGTAAATGTAAGAAAATGTTGTTAGAATCATGAAAACATTTTCCTTTTTATTGTAGGATTTAAAAGGAAAATATTAAAAAATTTCTTATTACTTTTAAAACAAACTATTCATCTCAAACTTTTTTTGAAAATTTCTTTATTTTATTTATTATTTGCTTTTTGTATTACATTAATATACAGGATGCCTATAAAGTACATTTCTAGTTATAAAAATTAATGATATATGAATTGAAGAAAAATTGAGAGCAAATTTTATCCCCATTAAATACCAGAAATATTATTAGTATAGAATCACACCAGTTCTTAACATTGTGTATTTGCAAAGAAAAAAAAAATGTAGATTTTAGTGCCTGTTAATTGTGAGATTTTGAAAAAAATATGTATTCATGAATCTGTGTAATTAAAGGTCTGTTGATGTGTTTTCAGTAAAGTAATTTTTGTAAAATTAGTGCTTTTATTTGCTTAATTTCTACATTCTTTAATTATGAATACTTAAATGTAATGTTATGTATTAAATGTAATGTTGTAATTCTCAGTTTAATATACTTGTTAGTTAAATAAAAAATAAACATTTTGATTATGGTTGAAATTCTTTATTTTCTTAAAAGTGCTTAAAATATAAACATAGTTATTTATATATTTTTTTATTACATTTAAGAAATTAATTGATTTAAAAAAAAATTTTGTTATTAAAATTCAATGTTGTAAATATTATTTTCTTTTGTAACTAGCAATCTGTGCCTCAGGTATATACAGCTTCACCACCTCCTAATCCTGATGGAATGTATCCACAAATGAATGATCAAGTGATAAATCCTGGTATAAATAGGTAAATAATGACAATTTTCCTCTTTGACTTGTAGCTTTCATTTTTCTGATTTGGAGAAGGATTAGAAAACACTAGACTATTAAATTGAAATGATAATTAGTTGTTATAAGAAATTCATATTTATATTTTATATTAAAGTTTGTATGATAAGAAATTTGTTAAATTTAAACATTCATATAATTGTTACTATTATAAAAGCATTTTATGGTATAACTTTTGTTATTGTATTGATTGTTTTAATTGCTAATAAATATGTATTTTAATATCTGTAAAATGCAGAACAAAATATTTAAATTTAATGAAAATTGTTATATGAAAAATGTTTTTTTTTTTTTTTAGTTAAGTTCTTGTGTTATTTTACCTTTTTTTTTTAATACACATTTATTTTTAATAAAATAATAAAATTTAAAAAAAAAGCATTCCTCAAAAATAGAATATCAGAGTTATTCTATTTTTGAGGAATGCTTTTTTTTTCTGTAATTTCTGCAGATGAAAAGTATATTTTAAAAAATTTTAAATGATTAAAATATTTTTTATAAAAACAAATTTTTATTGCAAATCAAAACTTGTTTTATTGCTGTAGCTTGCCAGCTTCATCATGGAGCCCTACTTACAATACCTCTGATCCAACTCAGCAATATATGGTGATGCAACAGATGTATATGCAAATGATGTCTCAATACCTTGCTCAGTAAGTCAATCATTTGCTTATTTATATGTAACAGCTGAACATTAAAACAAATTATTCTGTAAAAAAAAAATTGTTATTTTTTTAAAAAAATAATTTTAATAATTTTATCTTAAAATTAATTTAAAAATTGATCCCTTTTTAATAATTTAAGTTTATTTTGGTAAATTATATATAATTTAAATCATTTAAAAATCTTTCATTTTTTTTTTTTTCCCCAAAAAATCTTTAAATAGATATTTTATGAATACATCTTTAAATTTTATGCTGAATATAAATTGTACAATATTTAAGGCAAACTTAACTTGTGAATTATAAAAAGCAAATTTCAATTGTGGTTCAACAATTCTCCTAACCAGTGGTGATGCGATATTGCTTGTATTCATGAAATATTTATATTGCCTACACATGCTTAGAATGTATATAAACACATTAAATATGTTCATGTTTACACTTTTATCTACAGTGATTTTTTCTTTGATATCCTCCTTAAAACTATATTTATTCTCGATAATCTGGCATGGTCATGATCCCAAATGTAATGGATTAAAGATAGTGCATTGTACTTGTATGCTAAAAAAAATTATTTCTGTGACACATAACTACAAGTTGATAATGTCATTTACATTTATTTTAAAATACCTTGCATTATGTCTTTCTTAATGTTGGCAATTTTGATCTAGGTTTAATGGCAATCTTCCATATGGACCTCTATTAGCAAACTCCCCTGTTCAGCCACCTACAGTGAATACATCCAGACCTAATGTTCCTCAGAATGCACCTGCTAGACCAGCTGCAGAAGACGAGAGAGATTTTATTGACTACTTGTTTATTTTCAGTCGAATGGCTATGTTGTTTTCCATATTATTGTATTACTCTTCTCCAATTCGTGTAATTGGAGTGATCTTCATGCTTTCTCTTATTAAAATGTAAGTATTTGTCAAGACATAAACTTCCATTCATTGAGCATAATGACTTAAAACAAATTTTTCAACACAACCAACATTGATCTGTTCTGATTAATGATAAATAATTGAAAAAATTTTAATTCATTTTAATTTTTGATTATTTTTTTTTTTTAAATTGTGTATTCTTAAGAAATTTGATAAAGAATTGATATTTTAAATTTAATATTGGTTTTACTTTAGTGCATAAACCTGATTATTTTATATTTAAAGTCAAGTGCCCTCAGAAATGCATACTTGACAAAATAAATAAATAAATAGCTAAAAGCCTTTAATTTTCAAACATTAAACAGCAAACTGTTGTTCTTGTTATTGCTGATTTTGCTGAAATTTAAAATTGTGATCATTGAAATGATAATGACATAAATTAAAACAAATCTTAAGTCTAGACTTAATTTGATATTTTTGTTAGTTTGATAAGAAAAAGCACTTTTTAATAGAATTTTTGTTACAAATTTCAATGTTGATGAATATAATTGAGACTTTTTAGTATAATGATTACTTTGAGAATTTGAAAGATATTACTGTGCATCACATTGTTTTAATTTTTTTAAATGTATTATAAAGATGTGTTTTTAAAAGTATCTTTAACAATTTTATTTATTCAAGTTTTATATATGTGGGAATACACATACTGTTGTACAAACTTAAAACAGTTGATTTTTGTTGTAATCCTGCTAGAATTCACAAAAAAAAAAAAAAAAAAAGAAAGCTTACTATCTTTCTATTTCAAGTATAAAATTCTAATGTAAAAATTAATAGAATACATACAATATAGAATAAATAAGAAAACAAAGATTTTATCGATTGAGTAGCTTTGATACAAACAAATGAAAAACAAACTTGAGAATTTGAAAGATATTACTGTGCATCACATTGTTTTAATTTTTTTAAATGTATTATAAAGATGTGTTTTTAAAAGTATCTTTAACAATTATTATTTATTCAAGTTTTATATATGTGGGAATACACATACTGTTGTACGAACTTAAAACAGTTGATTTTTGTTGTAATCCTGCTAGAATTCACAAAAAAAAAAAAAAAAAAAGCTTACTATCTTTCTATTTCAAGTATAAAATTCTAATGTAAAAATTAATAGAATACATACAATATAGAATAAATAAGAAAACAAAGATTTTATCGATTGAGTAGCTTTGATACAAACAAATCCCTTACTAAAGGACTAAAGCCTCCCTTAAATGTAATGTGTGTTTGTTACCATCTATGTGACACATTATGTAACAAATGTTGAAATATGCAAATTTCTTAATGATCATCATTTTAAATTAATGAAGTTTCTTTATTGTATATAATTGTGCTGAAAGATGTCTCCTTGCCACCTGTGACTGATATAACCTGGTCTTTGGTCTTCTTGATTGCTAACTTTGTTCATAAAAGTTAAGCTTGTACCAACAGAAGCCCGAAATACACAACATGGTCGGCAATCACTTGCTAATGGTATTCTCCAGTAATATTACAATCATCAAAACTTTGGAGCTCAATCAACCCACTCATCATAATGCCACAGATAAACATACCAGATCTACTATAATGGTCCCCCCTGATGTTAGTGAAATAAACAGTATTCCTACTTCTCTCTATATAACCTGGCATTGAGAATCCTTATTGACACTTAAATTGCATTCTTTATAAAGAAGGCATAACTCCATTGTCAAGATATTTGTTCTTTCATCTTAAATTAGTGAAAATCAAAATCTTTTAAAATATTGCAAATCTGTTCCTTAAGTTACAATTTTTATTTAGACAGTTAATCTAGAATACAACTTATTTAGCTATTCTCAATCTATAATTGCAGATAATTTATAAAGTTTCTTGATTTTGAGAAAAATGTTTCTTAATTGATTCAATATTTCCCATTTATTTAGATTAGTGAAAGCTATGCACAAGCATCGTCAAGAGCGGCAAAGAGCAAATGAAACTCAAAATGATACCAATGAACAAGCACCAGTAGAAGAACAAGTTTCTGAAAATGAACAGGTACATATTTTAAAATTTTATTGCAAGACGTACAGTTTTAAACTATTTAAAAATGTGAATTCTGCTTGATTTTAAATATTCTTATTAAGTGAATAATAATAAAAACAGGCTAAATTTATTGTGAAGCAAATGAAAAAATCTCTGTTTTAACTTTTTAAGATTTCTGTTTTGGAAAAATTTCCAAATTTGAAATTCTGTAATCAACAAGTTGCATAAATAAGAATCCACAGCTATGAAAAATTTTATCAACATACATTAAACAGGTGTTGATAATGCACATTATTTATAAAGTTATCATTGATTTTGACAAAAATTATCTTTATATGGAATATTTAACAAAAGTTAGTAAATTAAAAATGATTTATGGCCATAAAATTAAAATGAGTTATGCATAGTCTTACCTTCTCTTCATTTGTTATCTAAATTGCATACTTCACCAATTTCAAATGCAGTACATATTGAAGATTGATAATATGCAAAAATAGCTTTCTGACTTTCAAAAATTTAAACCATTGCTAGATTTATTTAGCAGCTCTTTTGAAATTTTGTTCAAAAGTTCAACTAAATTAATAGCTTGAACTCACTAACATTGAAAATAAAAAAAACCTAGGAAATATGACAGTTTATTAACATAATTTTTAATAACTAGAAATTATATCTATAAATAGATTTTTCAGTCATGAGTATTAAGAAATACAAAACACAATCATTTGTTGATAACTCTTTAAATCAAACTTGTGCTTAGATATTATAAAAATCAAGCATGTGTTAAATCATGTGGTTTTATTTTGTTTTTAATATTTGAGCAATAAAAATGAAATGTGAAAATGATATATTTTCATGAGTTACAAAATATTTGTATTCGAGCAAGTTTGTTCATCCATGATTTATGCCAACTAAACTGAACATTTAAAAAAATTTCTAAATTATGTTTAAAGTAATGCTTTATTCATAATTTTAATAAGGCAAAATGTATTCCATAGTCAGACCATGGATCATGTGGAATGGTAAGCATCTTTCTTTTAATATGTTGTCATCTAAAATTGGGATAATTAAAAATTAAAGTTCTTTTTATTGCAATTAAAATTCTTCCTAAATACCACTTCCTCCTCTGTGATGCTGCTTGTTTTGAAACCTTCCAATTAGCTACTTGTCCATTTTTCATATGATTGGTGGCAGACTAAACAAATGAGTTTTAACTTAATTAAATTCAAATTATTTTTAGGTGCCAGAGACATCAGCCAGTACAGAATCTGCTACAACTGAGGTTCCAAATACAAATCAACCTGTTACATCAGTGCCTTCCACCATCTTAACTCTTATTACAGCATTCTTTTCATCACTAATTCCATTAGAAGCAATACCTGTTAATGCAAATTAGCATTCAAAGTAAATTCATGTAAATAATTCAACTATATATATTTTTTTCTTCTTTAACAGAAAACAGACAAATATTTTTAATTTTAAAATGGCAACGAAGAAAAGTTTTTATATATTCTTCTGTGCCTTAAATATTTTTTTATCACATCTCATCTATTTTGTTTCATTCATCTAGTCTTATTTGCATAGAGCTGTTAGTAAAGAAAATTAACTTATATTCTGAATTGTCATATTTTGTCCTTCAAGCTTCTGCTGTCGATTGCTTAGCAATAATGGTTCTAAATACTAGAATCTATCTATATTGTGATAACTGAGATTTTGTTTTATTTGTTAGTTATAATATCAATGTACACATTTTCTGATATAAAGTGTTATTTATTTTAGAGAATTGGATGATTTGAACAAGCCTTTTTTTGTTCCAACTTGATAAATGTTCTTGCTTATAGAACTGGCTATCCTTTGCTTTGTTTTGTAAATAAATTATTTTTAAATTGTGCATTGTGTCAGTTTTTATTGGATACAAATAATTTAAAAATACATGACATTATTTTTGATTTTAAGAAATTAGGAAAAATTCCTAATGAATTTTTATGAATTGATGTGTCATAAGTAAAAAAAAAAAAAAAAAAAAAAAAAAGTATTTTCAATTAATGAAGGTTAAGTATAGAAAAATGTTTCTAGGCAAAATAAATATTTTCTTATACATTTAACAATGGGTACTTTATATTAATTCAAATTGGGGGAAAGATTTGAAAATTAGTTCCTAGTATATATTCTAGAAATGTTTTGTGTTGAAAAAAATGCTTTTAATATGCTTTTTTCTCTGTAAAAATGGACACTTGTAACACACCTATACAAATTTTTTGTGAAATGTCTTGAATGCATAGGAAATGTGAGGAAGTGGATTGAGTTGCATCAACTTGTTCTATTTGCATAAAAAATGTTGACAGTTGGAATATTAAAACGCTAAGTAAAATGCCGACATAAAAGTACAAAAGCTAATGTGGCAATCTGTTCATTCAGTATACTTAAAATGTGTAAAAAAGTAAACCAAGATTCTTCATACTGTTTGCTCAATGTTTTATGTCATAATAAAATCAAGATAAATTTTCTTTATGTACATTATATATCATTTTTTAATACATTTTTTGTATATCAATATTTATTTTTTTTTATTTTTATTTTTTTTTACCTCTTGACTAAAAATCAATGGAACATTTTAACACAATCAATAACCCCAATGAGATCTTGTCACTGAAATTGCACACCTGTAATATAATCATATGCGTTTATAACTCTGTTAAGCTTGCATAATATGTGCACAATGAAAAGAAATACTCAATTTAGAAAATAAATAAGAATATTAGTCTGTTGTTATTTTTCTGAATTAGGCGATTGGTTTCATTCTCTTATTTAGCCCATTAATGTAATATTATATTCCTAGAAACTATTGGTTTTTAATACCAACTAAAAGGTAATTAACTAAAGGTAAATTTCATTAAATTAACTACTTCAATGGCTAGTGAGATATTTGGGAAATTTTTATGGACAACGCAAGATTTTTGTTTAAGTTAATGCAATTGCCTCAGTTAAGTTAATTGAATTCTATGAAAGGAGGCTTGTCTGGTGATGAATGAATGATGACTACTTGGGAAAATAATCAGGTTATGTATTTATCTGGAATCATTAATGAAATTTTGTTGTTTTTATAACTAATTGTTCTTTTATATGAAATAGACTTTATAGGTGCATCCATACTTCAAAGCATAAGGACTGAATATGCATAAAAAAAAAGTCATCTCCGTTTTAGATGCTATTCGAAATGCATAATGCATGTTATTTTAATGTCTGGTGAATTGGAGTAGATGAGAAGTCGTTCCACTTAGGGTTAGTTATGTATCGCTTTGCAAAAATTTACATTTTACCAAATAATGATTCACCAATTGTATTACTTAACTGCAATTTGAGAGAATTCGAGTTACAAGCAATTGCAAGTACAGATGAATGTGCATCATTATCTCTCGTGTGGACTGGTTTCTAAGTATAGAAACTGGTAAAAGCTAAGATGGCAACTTAGATTAATTATTGGAATTGCTTTAAAAGCTTTCCTCTTGTTGTTAAACAATAGATTTAAATTTACTGACGCCATAAAAATTTCTTCGACACGACTTCATAGTAGACAACTTTCTTTACTACTAATTAGATAACTCTGAAGAAGAATATCAACTTTTGAAAATTTAAACAATGATAAAAGAATATGTACAAAATAATTCTACATCTGCAAGAACTCTGGCACATTATCCATTTTATTAATTTTCAGTTATATTTATAAATTGGCATTGTTCTTAATCAATAGATATTTAAAGCATTAATTTAGTAATAATTGTATGTCACTCAGAGATTTAGTAGAGCATAAAAACTTTATTATATAAAATAATTACAAGGTCAATTTTATTATTCTACCAAATAATTTCGTACAGTTAGTGATGCTGTAAAGGATTGTTTAGCAGAATCGCCCACGTCTTCTCGAATCGAAATGGAATGGGCAATCGAAACTATCCAGAGAAGCACGAGTGAACGCCCCCAATGCTGAATTGATCGTTCTGGGCTGTTGGAATGGAATACTTCGTCTTCTGAGTAGGGGTGGCAAGATTTTGGCATCCACTCCCGTTTGTTGCCGGATCAGTTCCATTTCAAGACGTGATTTAGCTGAAATGAATTTATAAGACAAGTTGGAATATTTTCTAGTAATAAATTAAAGAATAATTTCATGTATAAAGTCAGTTTATTTAAAAACAAGTAATATAAAAAAAAAATAATTTTAAGTCAATTCCTACTTTTTTTCACTATTACAGAAAGTCCTTTATAAATAATTTTCATTCATTTTTTTTAGTTTATCTGGCGCCATCTATTGGTAGATATATTGCAACTTAAATTTAAAAAAAAACTTAATTAATTAAATTTAATTACCGAATTAATATTTGAAAAAACTGTATTAACGTCAAGTCTCATCCATTACAAGTTAAAAAAAAATGTGTTTGAACTGGAGTGGATGAATAAAAAGTATTTTATGAACGATTGAAAATTTGAACAAGATGTATATAGGGAGAGTGTGAGCAAATAGAAGGAATTGAAAAAAAGAACAAGGTACTTGCCATTATATACTCGTATTTTATACAAATTAATTAATTACTTTATCAATAAAATATTGTTATTTGCTGACTTGGAATCATTTTCTGCCGATATAGTAACTACTACAAAGCAAATTCAATATCATTCTGGAAATACCATGGAGGAAAGAGATTGCTATACTGCATCAATTTTGGTACAATTGCATTCTTGAAAAAATCCTTGAGCTAGTATCTGATGGAGTTCGCTCATTCTGCTTTATTGAAGGAATTTCTGGCCTACAGATCTATAGTGTTCATTTCCAGTGTAGATACCGGAACTTTCTGTTACGTTTACTTCTCTGATTTTAAAATATCTCAAATGCTGCAGCGATTAGGATGCTCCAGGTTCATTGGTTAAAATGTAGCATTGGATAAAGTTAACAACTTCTGGGATGCTAAAGAGGATCCCGGTAATGTGAAAAACAAATAATGGTAATGAAAGAATTTATTCAACAATTTCATTTAATTTAGAAATATAGAATTGTTCTTAAAAATCACAATGAAACTTTTACTCCTCATTATATTCCTATTTAATCTCATATCATTACTCATTCCTATTTCTGTTTCACTGGCACGACAGCTCCATGATGGACCAAAGCCGTCTACTTACTGGCAGATTTCGAGATAGATATTTTCTATTTACGGGATAGGGGTGTCAACACAACGCTTTACAGGCATATTAGACGAGGGCCTACGATTTAAAATGGATTCCCAACCACTAGAAATATTTATGGCACCGCCGAGACTCGAATTCGATACCTGTGACACCGAGCACTAGTCACTCGGCCATAAGGCCCCACACTCCTATTTACTTTCTCACATTAGTGAAATATACATATTAAAAGAGGAGTTTTGCTACGAAAACTATTGGATATCATTTGTCAAATGATATATATGTTTTGCACACATCTATATAGAACTCCACTATCTTCTATGAATATGTTCATAGGAGATAGTGTTGTTCTAAAAACAATACGTTGATCATTTACTGTCATTGAATTCCTTATTTTTTAAAGTATTTGACAAAATTCTTTTAGGAATTTTGAGTGCACGGGCGTAGATAAGATATCCAGGGAAATAAGAAGAGTGTAAACCCTATTTTCCAAATAAGGTTTGACTGGAGGTTATCGCTCCAAGTTGTGATAGCCTCAACGTTAAACGCAGATTTACCTGAATGTTTTTCTCATTACAAAGCAATCAAGTTTCTCGCATTCATAGGCGGACGTAAAAAAGCATTTATGTCATCATTAAAAGCACTAGCGTTAGTATCCTTAAGCATTAGAGCTTAAAATATTGCATAAACACATTCATGGTTTTAGTTTTCAAGTTATTTTTTTTATGACATGTCAGCTTAAAAATTTTTATTTTCTGCATTTTATATGTTTTATGCACTTTTGTCTGAACTTAATTCGTGAGCACAGAATAATTATTTATAATGCGTCTTGTTTCAACTTTTTCTCAAGGGTTTGTAAATGCAAGAAGCTTTATGTTATTAATTTTATTTCAAAGTTTAATGTCATGGATAGTTCATTTAACAGGTAAAATTTTGTTTTGACTCAGTCCTGTACTTTTGATTTGCAAAATCAAGTAACGATTTTACACTGTGTTGGAAATCTAAGGAAGAAGATAATATATATAATAATAATATTCATAATTTATATATATATATATTAATAATATTTATGACATCAACGATCATTTGTGTAGAGAAATTTCGCATTACATTATTTTATTTATTGGTTGGTTTGTAAGTTAAATGCTTTTAAAAATTTGAAATATTTTTAATATATTTTCATTAAAATATTATATTCTATGCACTGATTTTATTTTGATTAATTAAGTTATACATTTTTTATATTCAAAACTGTCCCATTTATGTCTGGCCATGTCAATCCCAAATTGCATTTTAAAAACAATATTTTAAACAAACAATAAGTCAATATTTGTGATTTACTGACATAGTTGTTATTTAAATACTTCAATATATTTCTGTTGAATCTTTTATAAATTTTACAGTTAGATTAATTCCTGATTTTAAAATGGACGCAATAAATCCTACTCATCCCACATATGTAATTGATAGCTAACTTTTTTTAAATATGATCGATAAATTAATTATTTTCCTTCATATACATTTATTACCTTTCCTCACAGTCACATCTTGTCCATGGATGGAATGATTTCCATGCAATACAACTTTGTCTACAGGATCGAAATCATCAAATTCGACAAATGCAAATCCACGCATTGTGTTGGTATTCCTGTCCACCATGATGTCAATTTTCTTGATTCTCCCAAAATTTCCAAAATATTCTCTCAGTTCTGTTTCTTGGACTTCTTGTCGAAGGCCTCCGACGAAAATCTTGTTCACCGTCAAAAGTCCATCACAAATTTCAAAAAATTCTCTCGGCACCGCTCGTTTGGTTGTCACCTGAAGGAATCAGAATTCATGTTGAAATGGTCATGATCATTTCTTTTGCCAATAAGATCTTTTAGTATGAAATTCTATTTTCAAATAAGTATAGATATATAGTGTGTTCAATTGGTGAAGACCATTAAAAAAATGTTCTAATCAGGAAAGTGCCCCAAGAGTGAGTCATCGACTTTGACAATAATGGCATCATTGGTAAGATATCAGGGGGGAATAAAATAATGAAATTACCTTCAGAATTGAACCATGTTGAAGTATTAGTCACAATCCATTGATTGCCCTAGAGTCAATGGACAGGATAAAGATAAAAAAGAAACAGGGAGAACACAGACTATGCTCTTTCTAACAATTAAAGTTCTGTGTATCCAGATCTTCCATGACTATAAGTACGTAATGAATTGAATAGCTCAATATTTTCAGAATTACCGACTCTTGTGTGGAGAGTAGAACATAAGACGTGAGGAAACTGCCTCTAAAATTCATCATCTGAACAAAAGTTATCATTTCATCATTGAAAAATTAATCTGAATCAGATATCAACCAGCCACATGCTTTCCAAATTAGGCTGGCACAAACAGACATTCCATACCTCATTTTAGTGAAACATACATATTAAAAGAAGGGATTTTCCATGAAAACCACCGTATTTGTCAAATGGATATATATTTTTCGCACTGTGCCAATGCATTTTATGTACATCTTTATAGAACACCATTATCCACTATGAACATAGGGTACAATACAACTAAATTACACACAGAACAATACTTTGATCATTTACTGTCATGAAATTCCTTATTTTTTTCCCGTGTAAAGGAAATGAGTGATGAAAGAAACAACTAACAATTTGAGGGACATAAATTGGCCTATATCTCGAAAACGGTTTAGACGAATAATTCCATCGAGTACTTTTCCTCTCATTCCAACCATACCATTTTTGTCAAAATAGATCCCTCATACTTGGTGCTTTTCTCGAGTCAGATGTGAGAATAGGGAAATGAATACTATTGATTGATGGTAAGAATATGAAAAAAATGTGTTAAACAAAGCCATTTTTTTTTTATGTAGATTAAGGCATTCACCAATATTCTCCTTTACATAATCGTAACATCTTACTATATATTTCGCAAGCTTTAAATTCTTGAAGTATGGATATAAATTCTCTATAGACCTCCAAAACGATTCTTATGTCATCTTACGACATCACTGAGAACTAGGAAATTCTTAGAAGTATGCCTTACGGACGCACATACAAAATCCAATATTTACTTTGTATTCTTGCACATTTACTAATTTTTTGCCCTTCTCTTTGGCCATATGATTATCAATAGTAGTTAGAAAAGACTAAGAATTTTGATCAAGTGATTTTTTTCACTATTATGAGCATGGCAAGAAACGACAGTGACAAATTGCCGATTTAATTTTTTTGTACCAGTTATTGCGAAGTCAAAAACCAGTTTATCAGGTTTACATTATGGTGATTTTTAGTGCGTCGCCAAACGTTTGACACATTTTTCTTATCAATTGATAATTCATGATGGATGTCCTATTTCCAGAATCAGTTAAATTAATTTTATCAACCAAATTCAATTTTATAGAAAATGTAGTGAGGTTTTCGGTAATAAAAATAAAAAAGGTATGTGGCAAGCCATCTAATAGTTTATAATTTTTATAAATTATTATTATTAAAATTATATTACTGTCAGTCACTTTCATAGATGTGATTTTATCTGCTTAATTTTTCTATCACAATCGCACTTATTGTGATATAAAAATTCCAGTTATTCTCATTTGTAATGGTGAGAATATCACACTTCCCGTGATGATTTATGTGAATTTCTCTGTTGCAAAGAATGTGAGTGAACGAGTTTACCTCACAGTTACAGATAGTGTGCGGTCGACTATTTTGTACATCATCTATTGAGGAAGGATCTTTGAAAGTGACGAATCCGAATCCTCGTGACTTTCCTGTGTCTCTGTTTCTGTGGATCGTGCAGCCGGTGATAACTCCAAATTTCTCGAAGTAGGCTTTCAGGTCGTTCTCAGTGACGTCTGAATCGATCCCACCAACAAACAGTTTGCGATATCGAACCTAAAATACAAAATATGAATGTTTTCCTGTTACTTTCAATGTTATTTATATAAACAAAGTCAGGTTCTTAGGATTCCAACAAGATAGCAAAAATTTTCCGAGGCCCAGGAATGTCTGCTTCAAGACATAAGGGGATAAGAATGCAGTTTAATAAGGGCCTGAAATAGCGCTGACGCTTTAAGTCCCGGCGGTGCCATGGATGTTTGTAGTGGTTCCCACTTTAAACTGTAGGTCCCGGTCTGTTTAGCCTAAAGTGTGCATAAGATAACTGTAGAGCGACAAACCAAACCCATATTTGAAGCAATTTTAAAAATAGCTAGATTTTGAGTCATTTAGATATCATATTTGTTTATCTTGAAATGGCGGTAGGTGGATGTTGGAGAAACAAGATTTGGTTCATTATCTCGACACAAACACACAAAATTGAAATCGATTTCAAGGATGTGGTTAAACTGCATTCTGAACATATCATGAAACATAACATTCAGGAAATCTTTATTTAGTCTTTTCATAGTATAGCTTTATTACAAAAATTTTGATATTTATTATAAAAGATTTGACGAGTTAAATACTAAACATTCAAAACACTATGAAAATCAAGTTTCATTACTAAATATAATCTTAATTTAGTAATTTATATATGATTTCTAAAATGTATTTTAGTTTATGTATTTATTAATATTTTAAGTTGCAGTGTTTTTTTTTTAATTATTATTTTGAAATTATCTCGATTAATGTATGCTTTACCAGATGTTTAGATTTATGTGAACATAATTGGAATTCCGATTTACAAATTTTTTTCATGTTTCACAATAAAAAAAAATGGCATTTTTGTATTAATCGCATACAGCTATTGATCTCTCGTAGTAACCTCAGAGCTTATTAATATCAACGATTGATTGTTCCTGTTAACCATATACTCATAATGGCATGCGGTTAATACTAAGTACTTAAAAAGGTTCTATAAATATGTTCAAGATATTTAACAATAATAAAGAATTTGACTTCAATGATATTAAGAACATAAAGAAATTTGGAGTTCAAACAACTCATGATTTTGTTGTGTTTACAACTCTGAATTTATGTTTCTACAATATAGTATGAGAAAAGGTTTTAGATATTATAAAGGCAACAGATGTTGCATTTTGGCTACCTTAAATAGGTATGATTTTTTGCATTTTCTTTATTTATTTTTGTAACTTGCAAAATAAAAGCATAAATAATATACATTGTATTTAATGTATTAATAGAGCAATTCGTTAAACCTACAGTCGTGAAACTCATCGCCAAAACCTTTAAAGAATGCCAAACCCGAATGTAATTTTATTTTTTGAAATAGAAAACTTGCTCAAATTCAAGGTGATTAATGGGTTATTAGATAAACTTAAAAAGTAAATCACTTATGAAAAAACAAATTATTTTGGCATAGGAATAAAAGTTGATGGCTACACGATGTTATCGGAATATATAGTTGATGTTAGCCAATCCAATGTTTCAAGCTGTGAATGGCGAACACATAAGAAATTTTTTTATGATAATACTTGTAATTGATACTTATAATTATGATTGTAAACTTTTATTGTGTTATAACCTCCTAAACAGTCTATTCTTTTCAAAACTTGCTTCTATAAAATAAGAATAAATAGTTAAATAGTTTCATCCTCAATTCTATGAAAAAAAAAAAAAAAAAAAAAAAAATACCCTCATACTTTTTTTAAATAATATATTCATATAAACTTTCATTTTTTAAAAGTAATTTAGAAACATAATTAAGAAAATATTCTTTTATTCGACTTCCTTTTAATTGTACAAAAAATTAAATCTCACGATTAAAAAAATATTAAATTGCATTTATTGATAAAAATGGAGTAAAAATATAGTTTAATCACTACTTGAAACGATTTAAAAAATCTCCAAATTTGGCACATTTATTTCCAATTTTGAAATATGAGCAACTTGGATGTATTAGATTCGATTAATTTTGCTTTTGATAATCTGACAGTTAAAAACGCTCCTGCAAATAACTTTGTTAACTAATAAAATGTAAAAAAATCTTCCCTTCAACAACATTTTCTGTATTATTCGTCTGAATGTGTATGATTATGAGTGTTTATGATGCTATCATTAAACACTCATACTTTTTTCAAGCATGAAAATTGCTATTATCTTATTGATTCGTAAACCAGGTAAGGATATTTCTAACCCAGCTAATTATCGTCTTATTTTTTTTATTTATTTATTTATTATTATTATTATTATTTTTTTTTTTTTTGTCACTTCAACAAAATTTACGTCATCTTCTATAAAATTGGCTCTGGCCTTTTAACAGGCTTTTAATCCTTTATGGATGTTTGTGAGTGGTTCGGATCCATTTAAATTTCGGTTTGTTTAGCCCTCAGGTTCTCAGAAGATGAATTGAGCGACGAACCAAAAAAATAAAATTAACTCTCACATAAACACTTTTAACTTTATGATCTCGCAACATTTGGATTCATCCCAAATCTCTCTACTACTCATCGGTTCTCAGGATTGCTGAATTGATATCTGGAGATTTAACGGAAAAACTAATCAATGGTGTGATTTTCTTAAACATTGCAAAGGCTTTCAACTGAGTATGGATCGAGGATTTCATTCGATATAAATTCCCCATTGGAGTGATTTTGCAGTATGACAGTACCAAACCCGGCATTGTGCAAGAATGGTTAAGATCCTTCCTTAAGAATTCTTCAGAAAATTATACTATATTCTCTTGACTTTGATCCAATCAATTTTTAGAAATTTAAAAAATCCTTCTGCAGAATTTAGGCTGACTTCAATAGAAAGGTTGAAATGCAACCAGATTCTTTTTTCAAGACAAATGAATTTCATCAAAGAAAAACTTGATGGGAAGACATCAGTTTTATTTAAAAAAAAATGATGACTATGTTGATGATTAAATATAATTTTGGTTAAGTTTTCAGTTTTATTTTAAAAAGAAATGGACAGAACTTGTTTATATAACTTGATAAATTAAAGGAGCAAAATTAGTATTTAGTAGAAATTGAACTGGTTATTATTTTTAAAATTAAATCTATGAAATTAAAATACGTATTTTGAAAAAAAAAAATCTTGTAAACAAGTAATTTCTCTTATAGTTTACGTCATTTTTGTATCGTTGCACAGAAAATAACATAAGAAAAATCTGCTCCAAGTTAAAAACATTTCAATCAAAATTAATAAAATAATTTAAGTTATAAGCAATTAACTTATCTTTCAATCTTTTATCTTCCCAGATTTAAGTAGAGACTAGTGTTAATGGTTAATTTATGTACAAAAATTTGTATGTTTTAATAATCTAATAAGTATTTCATTTAAATAATCTATATAAATAAATTTACATATAATTAAGATAATCAGTAATGAAATAAGACCTTACTTGGATCATGGCTATCTTTCAAAAATTCTTTGTAAAATGAATTGCCAACATTTAAATTTGCACAAAATTTATTTAGGCGTTTGTTGTTTCAGAATACTAAGCAGAATTGAACGGAGTCAAAATTTAACATGGTTATCTGATAATATAGGTTTGAAATGAATAGCTTATGAAATTGGAATGTCTTTGTAAATGTTTTTATTTTTGCATGAACTTTCAAAATAGACGATCATGAGAATTAAAACACGCGCTTTTTTTTTTGAAAAAAAAAGTAATAATCGTTGTAGCCATGAGGCTCATTTAGTAAATTTTTTTTATTTATTAGTTTTACAGTAAATGAAATAAAAATTATGTTATTTACGTTAAGTTTTTGAATCTCATTCTGTAATTTTTTGAGAAACTATAATTTAAAAATATTCAGTAGGTGTAAAATGGTTTCCTAATTCTTTTTTAAAATTTATTTAATATATATTTTTTTTAAAAAATTTATTTCCAATGGCAAAAGAAAATAACAAACTCCTACGAGTTCAAAACAGTGTAAAATACACACA
Organism: Caerostris darwini; assembly: GCA_021605075.1. Lineage (NCBI taxonomy): Eukaryota > Metazoa > Arthropoda > Arachnida > Araneae > Araneidae > Caerostris > Caerostris darwini. The sequence continues at coordinate 31,758 of BPLQ01002742.1, forward strand.
AGAAAAAATAAAACAATAAGAGAAAAAAGTCAATGTCTCATCAGCAAAGTTCTAGAGTTCTCCAAATCTTTTACCATGGGGTTCAGCATGAAAGTCCGGTCATCCTGCTATATGGTGTCTGTCCATGATCTCATCTTTCTCACAGAATGGGCAATATGGGCTATCAAAAATGCCAATGTGAGGCAAATGGCCAGTGTAGCCCACCGCAAGTGTGCTATATGGTGTCTGTCCAAACAGAATGGGTCATATGGGCCAAAAACCAATGTGAGGCAAATGGCTCTTCAAGTAGTCACAACATCATAGCTGGCAAGGGAATGTTAAATAAGACACAGTCTACGAAAGTGATCACTCTTGGAGCTTTGCTGCATGCCGATAATAGAAGATCTTTTAGTGCCTAGGACGTTACCAGGATGCACCACGGAAAGGTAGATCTGTTGGCGCACTCCTCATAATTATAAATTAGTCATTCATTAGTAAATCGAATCAATTTGAAGAGACATTAAATAAGTTTTATATTACAAAATATTACTCTTAAAATTAAGAAAAATTTAAAACCATAACCCAGTAAAGTTTTGAATTATATATCATTGAATAATTGCGTTTCTTTTTCCGATTCGTCACAAGATGGTCCTAAAAATGTGAACTACAGCTGTACAAATGAATTTTGAGTTCTTAGTATTTTAAAATATATCGTTTGAAAAAATTGTACTAAAAAAAATTTTAAATTTTTTTTTATATTATGAAAAAGTTTAAAAAATTGTAAATATTATAATGGTTTTTAAAGTATTAAAAAATAAGATTTCCAAAGAATTGAGAGGAAAATTCGTTTTCCTTTATTTAAATTATTGGTTTCAAAATGGAACGATAAATAGTAGCCCGCAGCTAATCAGATTCTTCATTCATCGCGGTTTACCGAGCATAAATGCTGATTTTGTGACGTCACCACCGGGGTCCTGCTTCTACCAGTGTGAAGACGGACGTTTGTGATTTAAAAAATAGCACTTAATGTTAAAGATTTATTCAAACCAATAGATCCTTGAAATGTTTTAGACCCAAACGCTTTTTAATTATAAATGTAATTTTTAAAAAATAGGTAATGTTTCTATCTTAAATATTTGTGATCTTATTTTATTCATAAAGATCTGCCAAAGATTTTCTATAGTTGCAGAAATTAATTCTTTTAATAAAATTGTTTATTAGTAAAAATTTAAGAAAAAAAATAGGTCCTCATAGTTTGTATTTATGTTACAAAATATATATTTCAAATTTTTATTTAATTAGGGTGTTAAATTTATTCCGATAAATTGTATGAAAATTGAACTAAACAGATTAAAATAAATAAAATTTAACTTAAATGTGGAAAAAATTAATTTCAAGCGAAATATTTTTTATTTGAATGTCAGTATTTAAATTGAATTATTGAATATTAGTATTAAATAAAAAAACAAGAAGCTCGTGAAAGAAATTAAAAGAAAAACTTGAAAATGGGCAAGGACACGAAAAACCCCGCTCCTCAAAACAATACCCATAATTTTATGGGTAACAATAATAATAATAATAATAAAACAATCATAAATAACGAATTGCGGTAATTTAAGAATACTGATTATAAAATAGAACTGAGGATTAATTCACTGATAACATCGTCTTAGGTTCACCCTTCTGATTAGCATCATTTTGAATGTTCGTAATTTTTATTTTCTTATTATCCTTCATTATCTTATTTTTCTTTTAATACGAATGTTATTATGGCTGATCTTAATAACAAAAACTTATAATTAAGATACAATGCATCTTTACAACACCTTTCTTTACTACTTTTTAAAATGTTAGATATTTAAATTCCTAAAAAACAAACTAATTTTTTACTATATATATATATGTATATATTTTGTGTGTAGGTTTAAAGAAAGTAAATTTACAGAAGCGCTGAGTCATTTTAAAATTAATCATTTAAAAATTTTAACTATATACTGTAACTTTGTATAGTTTTTTAACCTTTGTTTTTTACTTATTTCGTAACGATGATATTAGACGCACTTTCTCGATTCCAAGTTTAAGAAAATTTGTTTACAAAATTTCTATGTAATTCTATAATGATATGCGAAACATCAATACCTCAGTTTTAAATATCCTACAATATTACAATTAGGAAATTTCTTCCTGCAAATACCTCGCAATTGTACTAAATATTTTTAATGTATTTCTAATCCTGAGTTACGATTTTCTTCTTTCAGTTGCTCTACGCCCACGCATTGCTCCTCTTCATCCATTACTCCTGCTCTGTCTGATTTATTACCACCCATCTGTATAGACCAGGGGTCTCCAAACTATGGCCCACGGGCCAAATCCGGCCCGCCAGTGTCAACAATCCGGCCTGCAACAGCGAATAGCTTATTGTTGCTGTAATAAGTTGGATAAAAAAACACAGAATGATAATAACTCGGTTTTATTGACTTGCTAGGTAAAGCTTAATGACAAGCATAATACGCAGAAAATTTAACTTAAGCATAACGACTAACAAATAATTGAAAGGAATCCCACTAAAATTATAAATTAGTGAACATCCCGCGGTTTCCCTCGGTAGTTATACCAACCTATTTCCGCTTTTAACCGCTAGATGCCGTCAAGTGTCACGGTCGTATCGATACACACAATAGTAATTGTAGTAATTGAACCAGCGAATTTAGTAAGCGTATGCTCGCTCAGAGCACGTACTCGGTGATTAGTCTAGAATTTATAGATAATGGCAGAAAAATTAAAACGATTTTGGCCCTTGGTACTTACTGGAGTAAACAGTATGGCCCTAAGGCTAAAAAGTTTGGAGACCCCTGGTATAGACGAAAGAAAGTTAATTTTTCTTCTAAGCTATTTTCTCCAAATTTGACTTTTGCTCATTCTCTTTTATTTTTCGATTACATGTAACTGATTTCATCAACATCTACACTCCATTTAATTCTTTTTTATTTTCTTTTATTTATTTTCAAAATTTTCTTTTTAATCAATGTTTAAATAATTTTATTAAATAAATAAATCTTTTAATAAAAGGACATTTAATTATCTTTTATTTCTTATTTACTCAAATGGCATGAAATCACCGCTACGCCTCTTATTGTAGATTAATACGGAGATTCTTGGCCGCGTAGCTTCCACTAGCTCCTTCCTTGTAAAATGTTGAAACATAGCGGTGGTCTCATGTCCTTTCAGTTAATAAGAAAAATAGATAGTAAAATGCCATTTTTTAAAAAAAAAAGAATTATTTATTTAATAAAATTATAAAATGAAAAATAACAAAAATTTGAAAAGTGTAGATGTTGATGAAATCAGTTGCTGTAATAAAAAAATAAATAAAACAGAATGAACACAGGTCAAATTAGGGCAAAAAATAGTTTACGAGAAAAGCGAACTTTTTCCACCTAGGCTGTTCTAAGGAATTCACCGCTACGTTTCAACATCTAACAATAGAGAGTTTTTGAATACCGTATTTTTATAATACGGTATTTTTTTTCTCCCTATCCCGCATGCTCATAGGAAATTGCGCATGCGTATCTGTAATAATGTTTCCTATGAGCATGCGCGCTAAGGAGAAAAAAATACGGTATGCAAAAACTCTGTGAAGGAGCTGGAGGCCGCTACGCGGCCAAGTATCTTCATATCGATCTACAATAAGAGAAAACGTTAAAAAATTTCTCTCAGAAGCCTGTGAGAGTGAGCCCTCTGTTTATTTTATTTTGAGATTTCAGTACAAAATACAGATGTATTTTACCATTAGATTTTAATTTGAAGTAATTTTTGTTGTTCAAGTGTGACGTGAGAAATAAATGAAAATTAAGTGTTTAAACATACATGATCATATAAAATCCACATATGAATGTTTTATAAACGCATACGCACAGACATAAATACTTTTATCATTTTTTAAATCTACTTGACGAAAGGATTGATAATTTAATTAGTTCTGCTACTGCGCCAATCTTTATTACTCGGTGTTTAACGGTATGTTTTTCCACTCTGCTGACGTTTTTCATGTTATCTCTACTCATTTACTTATCTTTGTTGACGTTCTCGGTCTCCGGTGGAAAAAGGTTTGGTTAGAGAGGATGTTTCTTTAGCTGATGTCAAAAATTTTACATTCTTTGTGCTGTTAATCTAGTCTAGTGAATTAATCTGCCTCTCTAACCAACTCAAAAGTTATTTAACCATTAAGTGAGTACAATTCTGAAATTTAATTGCTTTCGATGCCCGGCTTTGAAAAGTTTATTATTGCAATACATATATATGTTAACTATAATTAAAATCTAACTGTAGATCGTTAAATATATAAGATTGCATATATTATAATTTGTATTTAGTGCTTTATTTTAAACGCTTTAGAGAACTTACAGATTTAATATGTTAATTTTTTAATGCAATTAATTTAATTTTAGATAAATTGTGTGGATGTCTCTTATTTCTAATATTTAACATATTTATTAAGTTATATTTAATTGTTTTGACTTTTCTGGTTACAAAATTTTTATTATGCAGATGATATGTTTAATTTTTAACAATAGCATAAATAAAAAAATAAAGAGAGTTTCTTAGAAGACTGTTTAGATGTTTCTAATAAGTATATATACATATATTCTTTCAAAATAATTGTAATTTTTAAAATTTTAGTATGTAAACTCAGTTAAATTTCATTAATAAAAATAGATCTCAATGATTAATTAAACTAATGTTATTTAATAAGTATTTAAATCTAAATGGTAGGAAAGTGTAAAATTAAAATGTACTAATTTTTATTTATTATTTATATATTTCAAACATTGATTTTTATTATCTTGTATGTTTTGTTATCTGAAAACAGGAAAATAAATAAAGTTCAAAATTTAATATGGATTAGTCAATAAATATCGAATCAAGTATTCTGTGATCTAATTAAATACTTTTAAAAATAAATTTATATTTAAAATATTTTCTTAAAGTTCCTTTTAAATACTATACAATTAATTTATCCTCTTTAGAAAAAAAAATGTCTGCTAAAAATTGAAATTATTGATTCTAATACATAATAATGATAAAAATAATACTTCATAGTTTAAATTATCATTTGCTGATTTGCCACCAGTTCTATTCCCATGTGTTTTATTCTTCTTATCAAATATTTATTTTAAACCTCTAAAAAGTTATTTTTAATCTTGCTCAAGCAGTTCATAGTCCAATTCTATTTTTAGAAAGGTTAAAGTTTTTAACATTACATATTAAAGTACAGATTATGTAACAGTTTTTAAAAATAAAATTTGAGATATTTGATTTGATTTTTGATAATTTTATCTAGATTTATTTTATTTTATTCTGAATGCTTCAATGAAATTAGGAACTGTAAAAAGTTAGAGGTAATTTTCTTGTAATTTATATTTGATATTGAAATTAGGAACTGTAAAAAACTAGAGGTAACTTTTTATGCTGCAATTTTTATCTGGTATGAAATTATAGTGATTTAATTTTTATTAATAAATATTTTATTTTTATATTTTGTTCTATTTGCACTTTGGACATTAAATCATTGAAGTTAAAATCAAAATAAAAATTGATGAGATTATCTTATTGGATGAATTTATATTTTCAATTAACTATTAATTATTATTATAATACAGATATTTAGACATAATTTTATTGCACCCTTATAAATAACGTAAATGATAAGGGCAATTTCTTTAATTATAAGCTTTATAGAATAAAAAGTAAAGAAAAGGAATTTAATTTGGTAAAATATAAATGGCACTAATGTAAATTTAACATTGGAATTCTACAAAAACTGTAATACATTTTATAATACATCAAAATTTTTCCAGATTTTTTTTTAGATAAAGATCAATCTACAATAGAACAAGAATGTCTCACTTTTTACGTCAATTTCACATCATTTCATCTCTGAAGTCCAATTCAGACAGAGATCTTTATCCTTTTTATAAGGTTTGTTTTTTATTTTGAAAACATTTATTTAATATTTTTTGAAAAAATTTTAAGCATGCATCAATAAAAGCTATTCAATTTATTTTTTATCTTTTATAAATTCTCTTTAGTTTATTTTATTATTAAAATTTATTATATATTTTTTCTTTTTATTGAAAATATTAAAAGTCATTTCATTTTAATTTTCCTCTACTATAAAATATCTCATTTTACAAGATGTCAGTTATGGTTTATTTTTTACAAAAAATATATTAAAGATCTTGATAAAATTGGAGATTTTTTTCCCCCTTTGTTTTCTTAACTTTATTCAAAAGGTTGTAAAAAAATTTCTTAAGATTAAAAAAAATATATATTAAAATTAAATGGATTCAGTATGTTAAAATAAAAAGAAAAAAAAATTTAGTCAGTAGATCATTAAATTTTTTGAACTGAATATTAAAAGAAGTATTTTTACTTTAAATTCAGTCACCTCTTATAATTTGATAATAATAAAGTTAATATATTTTTTTTCCTTTGAACATAAAATGGTATTCTCTACATGAACTATCAATATTTTCTTTTTAATTATGAAGACAAAAAGGATATAACTGCTATATAAATTAAACTGGATTTATAGTTGAAAAAAAAATTATTATTGTATTACTTATAGTATCATACTAAAGACTTTATAGGCAGTTTCACATGATCGAAATTAAATTTGACTATTATATTCATATTTATTTAATGTTGATTACCGTTTTATATTATCATTAACGTTTCAATTATAATTAGTTAAGTTTTCATAATATATATATATATATATATATATATATATATATATATATATGTAATATAAAAATATAAATAAATCAATAATATATTAAAAATATAAGTAAATTTAGTAATAGATAAGAAAATATAAATCTCAAATAGTTTTAAATGTTTCATTTTACTTATACTGAAATGTATTGTTATTTTATTGTAATATTTTTGTTCTATGTAGCTATATTCTAAAGGTCAGCAAGCATTTTTATGATTATTATTTTTTTTAATTGAACTATCCAAAGAAAATTTTCCATTCTTGTATTTTATAATTAATTGATAGATATCACATTAATTGCTATAACAATGTATTAAATGTTTGTATTTTTAAATGAGTTGTAATTTTTAAAAAATTCTTTAAAATATTTCAAACATGAAACAAAATCAGTCTTCATTAAAAATGTGTGGGCTTATTATTTTCAGGAATGATTTATGGATAAATTTTATGCTTTAACATTGCATTGAATTAATAATTTTTTTTAATATTAAAAATAATTTATTCTAGATTTTTCACACTTATTAACTTGCACTATGTATGTGGAAGAGCAACTATTATTTGATAGTTTTAAAAAATATATCTTGCCTACATTTTAAATGAAGAACTCAATTTTAAAACTAAATACAGTGCTATAATTATATTGCAGTAAATTTATATAAATATGTATAACAATGATTACACAATTAACATTAAAAATTTTAATGCAGCATTTAAATCTGAAAGCAAGAATAGATGCAACTCAAATTAACAAATTTTATAAACACTTTACATTAGGGCAATCGGTTTCTTATTTGATAGTGTAATTATTTGTTTTTATAAAAATAAGTTTTCTATAAAAGAATAATATTAAAAAAACACATATTTATACTAGTTTTTCAAAAAGTTAAAATTTGTGAAAAATCTTTACTCCTGTTAGGTTATAGCACCCATTTTGGCTAAGCATCCTGCAGTACGTAAAATGCATACCCAAAGTATTAACAGAAATTTGCAATTGAAGTTAGTTGATGAACCTCTCAATGAAACAAAGAAGAAACCTCTTGCTGTGATCCTTGCATGGATGCTTGCTAAGGAGAGTCACATTGAGAAGTTTCGCAATATCTACATTTCAAGAGGTTTTGATGTTCTAACTGTCAATATGGCTCCCAAAGATTTGTTATTTCCTGCCTCTGGTTCTCAAGTTGTTGCAAAAAGCGTACTGGATTACTTCTCTACTCATGAAAATTATGATGATATCCTTGTTCATGCTTTCTCAGTTGGTGGCTATTTGATGGGTGAAATGTTTGTACAAATGCGCAAAGATGCTGAAAAGTACAAAGATATCACTTCACGTATCCGAGGTGTTGTTCTTGATAGTGCTGTTGATTTTGAAGGCATACCAACAGGTTTTCCTCGGGCTGTATCGAAAAATCCTATCACCCTTAAAGTTCTTGAATGGTATGTCTCCACTCATTTGGCTCTTATGTATAATGTAGCTACCAAACATTATCTGACGTCTTCAAAGAATTTTCATAATACACCATTGAGATGTCCTGCTTTGGTTTTTGTCTCTGAAGCAGATAAAGTAGGAAGTCCTGTGGCTAATCAGATGGTGGTTGAAAATTGGCAAGTAAGAGGTGTTGATGTTAGAGTGAAGTGCTGGAAAGATTCAAAACATGTTAGTCACATGTATAAGTATCCAGAAGAGTATGTTGCTGAAATTGATAACTTCTTGTCAAAAATTAATTTATCTAGCAAGTTATAAATAATTTAGAAATTTTTTATTTTTAATTATTGTTATATATTGTAACTATATAGCTGTGATTAAGATCTACATTTTCAAAAGTTTTCATCATTGTAGCAGTACTGCACATTCATGTTTTTCTGTATGTTTTGGAATGTTTGTTTTCATTTGTACCCTTGTTCTTATTTATTGTACTTAAATCTGAAATCCAATGTATCTTTTATATCAGCACATTTAATAAAATAGTATTTGGTATTTAAAATTTAATATAGATGAATTTGTAGAAAATATAAAATTGTTAATACAAAAAAAATAATTCTTTGTTGTGTTATACGAATTTATATTTTATTTTTAAAAGATTAAAAATTATATAAAATATTTTTAATTTTATTGCAAAGTGTTATTGCGAATTGAGGTTTATTTTATTTTATTGTTAATTGAATTATTTAAAAGTGTTGAGAAATTAAAATAAAAAAAAGAATATTAAATATGTTTATTTAATTATTCCAAAGTACCAGCACTATTTTATTAAAATTATTTATTTTTAAGGATTATTATAATTTTTATTCAAATGTGAATATATTGAATTTAAATTAAATGTTTTATTTTAAAATTTTTATTTATTTTAAATGTGAAAATTAAATCTCTTACTGAGATATTTAATAATAAAGCAAAGAACTTGAATGTTATTTATATGCAATGCAATCGTCCAGAAAGTTGTCATTATCTGTGAAACGCTTTTAGTGTATTGTAATTTGTGTTAAAAAATGTAATGCTTTTTTTCCTGATTCTAAATTCACATTTTATTAAAGCTTTTGTATTTAACTCGGCTTTTGTGTCAATTATTGCTTTTAAATTAATTAAGCGTGTTTTATTATAATCAAATTTATCTGTATAAAATTTTATTATTGGAACAATTAAAACAATTTAGTATCAGTTTTTAATATCTTATGATAATAAAAATCCTGTTTAATATTTGTGGTTAAAAACCTTAAATTAGCATAACACTTTCAAATTTTTTTTTATTGTTAAAATAATATGAAAAGTATGCATTAAAGATGGTAAAAATGCGTGAAAAAATCTAGAATAAAATAATATGAAAAAATGTATCAAAATAATGTGGTAAAAAATTCATAAAAAAAATCACGAAGGAAGAAGATTTCGAATTTTTATTACTATTTAGGTTTCGAATTTTTATTATCATAAGATGATATGTTTACCATAACTATTTGAATGAAACATGTATAAATAAAATCTACTTAAATTCGTTTTATTTGCTAAATCGATGGAGATCGTGATCAGACACCATAGTTTTGTTTTCTTGTAGAATTTTTTAATTGTTTATTACTTCGAACAGAGTTTTTGTTTCAGTAGGTATTCTTAAGTGATCGAACGATTCGCTTTCGGATTTATTCGATTCTGTCGTTAGTTGACCTTGACCGCCATGTCTTAGCATGGCATTTTCGTTAGATATCATAACTATCAGTTTTCTTTTCAGCACAGCTTAAAACTTATAATTCTGCAAAACACATAAATGTTTGTATAATTCAGTGGTTCTTAAAGGGTGCGCCGTGTGGTATTCCAGAGAAATATGTGCCGAGCTATAAAAATAAATGTAGTTTTCTCTTTTCTTGTCCGTTTTCCCATTCAGAGATAACTTTTATTACAAACAACTAACCTTTCTGATAACTTGTTTTCCTTCCGTCTTTACATAAAAAAGTCGCCAAACAGCAATAATACGCCAAAGAAAGTTTCCCAGAAACTAAGAGCGGTAACTGTCATGGTTACCTACTAGGAGCGCTAGCTTTTATGTGATTTTCAATGTTGAAAAAATTTCCATTGTCATTTTTGCCCGGCTTAGAACTTATAAATCTGCAGAATGCATAAATGTGTGTATAATTCAGTGGTTCTTCAGAGAAATATGTGCTCAGATATAAAAATAAATATAGTTACTCTTTTTTTGTCCGTTTTCCCGTTCAAAGATAATTTTTATTACAAACAACTAACCTTTCCGATTACTTTTTTTACTTCCGTCTTCACATAAAAAGTCGCCAAACAGCAATAATATGCCAAAGAAAGTTTCCCAGAAACTAAGAGCTCTGTGGTTACCTACTAGGGGCGCTAGCGTTTGTGATTTTCAATGTTGAAAAAATTTCCATTGTCATTTTTGCACGGCTTAGAACTTATAAATCTGCAGAATGCATAAATGTGTGTATAATTCAGTGGTTCTTAAGAGAAATATGTGCTCAGATATAAAAATAAATATAGTTACTTTTTTCTTGTCCGTTTTCCCATTCAAAGATAACTTTCATTACAAACAACTAACCTTTCTGATTACTTGTTGTCCTTCCTTCTTCACATAAAAAGTCGCCAAACAGCAATAATACGCCAAAGAAAATTTCCCAGTAACTAAGAGCGGTAACTTCCATGGTTACCTACTAGCGCTAGTGTTAATGTAATTTTCAATGTTAAAAAAATTTCCATTGTAGCCTCAGAGACCCTGCCAACTGTAAGTAGTAATCTGTGGAATTGACCATCTGGATATAAAACTGTGAGGCGTTAGTAGCGGATGCTTATTTGTCAGAAATGTGTATATAGTGCGCCTACAATTATTTGTAGGCTTTTAAATGGGCCTTGACTTCAAAAAGTTTGATAACCATAGGCATAATTCGTAACGATTTTTTGAAGATCTGAATCACAGAAGAGATATCAGATATATTTTTTAAACAGTAACGCTGATGCGTAAAACGTTTTGTTTTGTTTACAATAAGATAACTTATCACAACGATAAAACGATAAACTATCGTTGTTGTCCTTCTAATGCAGCTGGCAATACAGAGACAGTTAATCTTTATGCCATAAACAAAGGCCGTACCGCTGTTACTCATTTAGCACTACCCAGGGGGCACGTGTAGCTTGAAGATATGCTACGGACGCGAGTAACACTATTCCCACAACGCTATATATTAGGTCATATTGTTAGTATATCAGTTGGGACCTATGGTGTAGAGTGGATTCATGACCACTACAAACATCCACGGCACCGGCGGTTTTCGAACTCGAAATCAGTTTTACCGAGAATCAGAGCGCTAGCCACTCGGCTATCATTCCCTTGTCATTGTATTATTTTGTATTTGCTAAAATGACGAAATACTTTGTCGGACATTTATGTCGCCGGGGCCTGATGATCGAGTGGCTAGCACTCTGGCGCTCGGTACCATAGGTATCGGGTTCGAATCCCGGCGGTGCCATGGATGTTTGTAGTGGTGTTCGGAATTCACTTTAAACCGTAGGTTCCGGTCCTAATTGGATCGTAGAGCGTTGCTGGGGCATTGTTACTCCACGTCCGTGGCTTATCTTCAAGTCACACACGCCCCCTGGGTAATGCAAAATGAGTAACGTCTGTGCAGCGCGCAGCAGCGTTAAGGATGAGTATGATTTAATAGTTTAAATTTGTATCTGAAATGATTAGTAACCTCATTAAAACTATATTATTGACACTCGATAATCCGGCACAACTGTGATTAGCCGGATTAAATAGCGTACTGTACATCTATTTTCCGTCAAAAGCAATTTTCGCAAATTCATTCCTTTTATTTCTAAACGATCAGCATATTTCTTTTCAATCGATGCTTCATTTAGTATTCTTAAAAAAAAAAAAAAAAAAAAATAATAATAATAATAAATAAAAAAAAAAATTACGCATAGAAGGTTAGGAAATTTGAACCGAGAAGTACCATGTTAAAGTAATTAAAAAGTAAGTGTTTGAAATAGAGAATGCTGCTAGTTTCACATAGAAAAAAAATATTAGGTAGCTATATTAGAATGGTTTCAAAATGTTATTTGTGATTGCTGGTTGTGTAGATGTATGTATTGTGTACTGTTATGACAAAGCGAGAAAATAATTGCAATATCGGTCTTGTTAAAAGAGCACTTTATTATGATATACAAACTGATAAAAAAGCAGCAAAAAGCAGCAGTTTAAATTAACTTTCTACGATGCAAAAGCTTTGGCAATAAAGGGTTACGCAAAGGTTTAGTTAAGAGAGGTTAGGGATAGCAGATCTGCAGTTAGCACAAAGTGCATGATTACTACATCAGTGCAACGTTTAAATAAACTCTATGGTGCACAAGCTTTGGCAACAATTTCTAACATTGATTAAGGGTTATGAAAGGTTTAGTCAAAGAAGGATAAGGATAGCAGATCTGCAGTTAGCACAAAGTGCATGATTACTACATCAGTGCAACGTTTAAATAAATTCTATGGTGCACAAGCTTTGGCAACAATTTCTAACATTGATTAAGGGTTATGAAAGGTTTAGTCAAAAGAAGGATAAGGATAGCAGATCTGCAGTTAGCACAAAGTGCATGATTACTACATCAGTGCAACGTTTAAATAAATTCTATGGCGCACAAGCTTTGGCAACAATTTCTAACATTGATTAAGGGTTATGAAAGGTTTATGTCAAAAAGGTTTAGTAGCACAAAGTGCATGATTACTACAAGTGATAAAAATGGTGGTAGAAGATCTGCAGTTAGCACAAAGTGCATGATTACTACATCAGTGCAACGTTTAAATAAATTCTATGGTGCACAAGCTTTGGCAACAATTTCTAACATTGATTAAGGGTTATGAAAGGTTTAGTCAAAAGAAGGATAAGGATAGAAGATCTGCAGTTAGCACAAAGTGCATGATTACTACATCAGTGCAACGTTTAAATAAATTCTATGGTGCACAAGCTTTGGCAACAATTTCTAACATTGATTAAGGGTTATGAAAGGTTTAGTCAAAGAAGGATAAGGATAACAGATCTGCAGTTAGCATGATTAAAGTGCAACGCATGATTGCACAACTTTACATAACATTGTGTTATGAAAGGTTTTTAAATAAATTGTATGGTGCACAAGCTTTGGCTTTGGCAATTTCTAACATTGATTAAGGGTTATGAAAGGTTTAGTCAAAGAAGGATAAGGATAGAAGATCTGCAGTTAGCACAAAGTGCATGATTACTACATCAGTGCAACGTTTAAATAAATTCTATGGTGCACAAGCGTTGGCAACAATTTCTAACATTGATTAAGGGTTATGAAAGGTTTAGTCAAAGAAGGATAAGGATAGCAGATCTGCAGTTAGCACAAAGTGCATGATTACTACATCAGTGCAACGTTTATATAAATTCTATGGTGCACAAGCTTTGGCAACAATTTCTAACATTGATTAAGGGTTATGAAATGTTTAGTCAAAAGAAGGATAAGGATAGCAGATCTGCAGTTAGAACAAAGTGCATGATCACTACATCAGTGCAACGTTTAAATAAATTCTATGGTGCACAAGCTTTGGCAACAATTTCTAACATTAATTAAGGGTTATGAAAGGTTTAGTCAAAGAAGGATAAGGATAGCAGATCTGCAGTTAGCACAAAGTGCATGATTACTACATCAGTGCAACGTTTAAATAAATTCTATGGTGCAAGCTTTTGGCAACAATTTCTAACATTGATTAAGGGTTATGAAATGTTTAGTCAAAAGAAGGATAAGGATAGCAGATCTGCAGTTAGAACAAAGTGCATGATCACTACATCAGTGCAACGTTTAAATAAATTCTATGGTGCACAAGCTTTGGCAACAATTTCTAACATTGATTAAGGGTTATGAAAGGTTTAGTCAAAGAAGGATAAGGATAGCAGATCTGCAGTTAGCACAAAGTGCATGATTACTACATCAGTGCAACGTTTAAATAAATTCTATGGTGCACAAGCTTTGGCAACAATTTCTAACATTGATTAAGGGTTATGAAATGTTTAGTCAAAAAAGGATAAGGATAGTAGATCTGCAGTTAGAACAAAGTGCATGATCACTACATCAGTGCAACGTTTAAATAAATTCTATGGTGCACAAGCTTTGGCAACAATTTCTAACATTGATTAAGGGTTATGAAAGGTTTAGTCAAAGAAGGATAAGGATAGCAGATCTGCAGTTAGCACAAAGTGCATGATTACTACATCAGTGCAACGTTTAAATAAATTCTATGATGCACAAGCTTTGGCAACAATTTCTAACATTGATTAAGGGTTATGAAAGGTTTAGTCAAAGAAGGATAAGGATAGAAGATCTGCAGTTAGCACAAAGTGCATGATTACTACATCAGTGCAACGTTTAAATAAATTCTATGGTGCACAAGCTTTGGCAACAATTTCTAACATTGATTAAGGGTTATGAAAGGTTTAGTCAAAGAAGGATAAGGATAACAGATCTGCAGTTAGAACAAAGTGCATGATTACTACATCAGTGCAACGTTTAAATAAATTCTATGGTGCACAAGCTTTGGCAACAATTTCTAACATTGATTAAGGGTTATGAAATGTTTAGTCAAAGAAGGATAAGGATAGCAGATCCGCAGTTAGAACAAAGTGCATGATCACTACATCAGTGCAACGTTTAAATAAATTCTATGGTGCACAAGCTTTGGCAACAATTTCTAACATTGATTAAGGGTTATGAAAGGTGTAGTCAAAGAAGGATAAGGATAGCAGATCTGCAGTTAGCACAAAGTGCATGATTACTACATCAGTGCAACGTTTAAATAAATTCTATGGTGCACAAGCTTTGGCAACAATTTCTAACATTGATTAAGGATTATGCAAGGTTTAGTCAAAGAAGGATAAAGGTAGAAGATCTGCAGTTAGCACAAAGTGAATGATTACTACATCAGTGCAACGTTTAAATAACTAGGCAAGGGCAGAAGATCTAAGAATCAGATGAAGGACAAGGGCAGAAGATCTAAGTTTACACAAAGAACAGAATTTCGACGTTAACGTATCTCAAGTTTTCTTTAGCTGCAGTCATTGGAGGGCTAACATCATTTCCTGTTGTACGCAGAAAGTTGAACACAGCAGATTTTTATGTAAAATGATTAGCTATTTGTGCAACTTTCATTAAAAGGTAAGGTGTTCATGTTGGCAAGTTATGCCCATTGGATTACTTCCCAATGTAAGGCAGTTCTGACTAATAAACTGAAGTTTAATTCGCAGGAATGAAAACGAAGTTATTTTGGTATAAGGAATACGTTGATCTCCTCCCTCCTCCAAACATCAGAGAAAAAAGTATTTTTTGAAGGAATTAATATTTGTGTTTAGCCTCGCCAAGACGGGTAGTTCTCACTTCTAGTGTCTCGTCTGTCTGCGAGAAACAAATCATGTTATTTCTCCCTACGAGTGACAGTTGGTCGAAATTAGTGTCCGCGAGAAATTCCTTTGATGTGTGAGAAAAACCAATCATAATTGGAGCGGAGCGAGACAATTGACTTACTTCTGCCCATTTAGTGACTTATTTCTGTCCACTTAGTCAGTGAATAGAAGTGAGTGGATTTCTGTCCAATGACTTACTTCTGCAATCACTCTATTCTTTCATTTAGGGTTTTGTCTACACATAGACTAGGGTTCTAAGGCTTATAATTGGTTCATGAGAACTACTAGCTTGTGTCGTTCTCTCGTCTGGACGCTGCTTTTGGGATGTAAGCACTTCCAGGGATATACAAAATATATCTTTTCACATAGAATGTGAATTATTTTTCATTGGCACAACAGCCACATGGCGGGCTAAGGCAGTCTGCCTATTGGTAGATTTCGAGACAGAAGATGCTTTTTTTTAATACATAGTAGGGTTGTCAGCCCTACGTCCCTCTACAGTCATATTAGACCGAGAGATGAGGTTTAAAATGGATTTAGAACTGTGACTGTTTAAGTATTTATAAAAACATTTATCGTTCAGATATGCCCTTATGAGGATGTATGTGTAAAGATTAACTTACTGTAGAGGAATGAAACGAAGAGGTTTAGAGGTAACTGTGAGTGTATGTAAGCATCTGGCTTCGAAAATCAAGCTGTTAGATGGCTTTTCTCTCAAAAGACTTAGAGGGTTTCGCTCAGAGACTCATAAATGCGACGTAGTTATTCCTGAAAAGAAAGAATCTTCATCGCCCGTTAGTGCTGTTCGTAGTTATATAAGAGGCCCATCAATGTACAACAACAAAAAATATTACACAAAATTATAACACAATATTGACTTGTCTTTCAAAGTTTTACTGATATTTCAAAAACAAGCACTGATAATTGCTCATTTTATACAATCAGGCTGTTAAATGGTATCTGTCTATTAGGACTTACGGGGTTTTGCACATAGACTCGTATTTACGAGGTAGTTACTCCTGAAAAGAAAGAATCTTCATCGCCCTTTAGTGCTGTTCGTAGTTATACAAGAGGCACATCAATATACAACAACAAAAAATATAACTGAAAATTATAACACAATGTTGACTTGCCTTTCAAAATTTTACTACTATTAATCAAGTTGTTAGATGGTGTCTCTCTCATAGGACGGGTTTTTGCACGTAGACTCGTACACTACTGTGCCCAGAAAGTAAGGCCAATCATTAAAAAAAAAAAAAAAAACTCTTTATTTATTCTTCCAAATTTATTTCATCGCCTTCAAAGTAATCCCTTCCGTAAAAAAAGTAATCCCAATGCACTTATGCCAACGTTTTTTACAATCCTCAATGCATGCTAAAAAGTCATCGGCAGAGATGGCCTTCAAAGCGCGCGGCGATTCACGTCGAATCTCTTCAATAGACTCAAAACGGTGTCCCCAGAGTGGTCTTTTGAGTTTAGGGAATAGCCAGAAGGTGTACGGTGTAAATAGTCAAAGATGGAGAAAGTCACGAAGAATCAATGCAGTGTGAACTGCCGCATTCAGTGTTTTCGGTACGAATTGAGATTTGACGCGTTTGAGGCTCAAAATAGAATTAACCGATCCTTTTGCAATTCCAACATCAACAGCAAGGTCTCTAATTGTAAATGGACGATTTGCAGCACCAAATCTTTAATTTTTTGGACGTGACCTTCGTCGGTTGAGGTTGACCAAAGGGCTCTTCGTCTTTAACGCGTTCTCTGCCTTCTTTGAACTGTTTATACCACTTGTAAACATTTCTTTTCAATATAGGAATGCTTACCGAATGCCTTCTATAACATTCTATACGTTGCCGCAAACAAAATTGAATGCAAGTTCTTTGCTCAATCAATTCAGACATTTCAAAAATCGCCGGAATCAGTTTTAGCGTCTCACAAAGCCAAGCGTAACTCAAACACTAATGAATATTTTGACGTTAAATTTCACACAGATGTCAAGGACAGTGCCAGCAACCTAAAAAAGAAAAAAAAAATGAAATTCCATAAACCCCGGAAATTTTAAATTGAAAATTGGTCGTACTTTTTGGACACAGCGACGTAGTTAATCCTGAAAAGAAAGAATTTTCATCACTCGTTAATGCTGTTTGACACATGAATGTACAACAACATAAAATATTACTCAAAATTATAACACAACATTGACTTGTCTGTCAAAGTTTTACTGATATTTAAAAAAAAAAGCATTGATAATTGCTGTTTATACAATTTCTAAAAGAGCATTTTTTCCCCTTCTAATTGAAAAATGATTTCTTGACAGTTAATTATTGTATTTAATGATAATGATTATGACTCATATTACGTTATTATTTGCATGGCATAATTTAAAACATTAGAATTTTCTGGACAATTAATATTAAATGATCTACGTTTTATTTACTGAATTTTTTGCTTAACTTCCTTATAGTCACTGAGATTAATGATTGTATATATTTATTTTTCTTACCATTGAACAATTATGAGGAAGTAGTGAAATGAGATAAAGCAAATTATGAAATAGAGAAATACATACAAAATTTCGATTCTAATATTTATTTAGAAATGAGTTCTTCAAATATTTCAGGATGTTTGTGTGGGTAATCTTTCTATAGATTAGTCCAATGCGACATTTTAAGTTTCTATTGTTTGTTTATTTCTTGAAGTATTAGTTACGGGAAACATTTTTTCCACAGGATTCCCTCCACCCCCCAAATGACAATGGAAACTTCCATTTTCGCAATTACAAAATTCAAAATGATATGCTTTTTTATTGGTTTATAAAACTATCGATAAAATTCTCATCGATTTAATAAATAGTTTTGTTTATAAAGAAAAAATAATTTAATTTTTTATATTAAATTCATATTCATACTTCTAAAGTTTTTTTGTTTTGTTTGGTTCCAATGCAGCTGGCAAACACTTAGACAGCTTGGTCTTGGATGCCTTAAGGCAAGCGCTGCACAGACGTTACTCACTTTGCATTACCCAGGGGGCGCGTGTAACTTGAAGATACGGACGCGGAGTAACAATGCCCCCCGCAACGCTCTTATTAGGACCGGGACGTACTGTTTAAAGTGGATTCCGAACCACTACAAACATCCATGGCACTGCCGGGACTCGAACCCGAAACCTGTGGTACCGAGTGCCAGACACACGGTCATTCAGGCCCCTACTTCTAAAGTAAATTGTAATAATTTAAACTTGTTAGTAGCTCTTCAAGACATGTGTTAAATTTTTTTTCATTTTAAATTCTAAAAATATTTAATTTGACAAAAAAAAAATTGTCTATTGGAATAGCATATTAGCTTCCTGAATTGAAGGAGCTTAGTTCGAAACCCGTTAAATAATGCTGAACCAAAAGCTACTGTATCTAAACTAGGAATGGACATTGTAAATCTGAAGGCATTAATGTCTTTTCGTTAGGCTGAAGAAGGTTTTAAACGCCCACACATACAGTGTTCTTTCAAAATGATGCTGGTATAACGTATGAGCAAACTAGCAAACCCATTATGGTACATCCTGAGTGAAGCTGGATCTGCAGCGTTTTAGTAGCTAATTACCTAGATCAAAGTACACGGCGCTTGAAAATATCAATAATTTAGGGATTGACTAGATTTATTAATTCTTTTATTACAACAGATTTCAATAACACGGTTTCGTTCTAAAATGATTCCAGTATCGAGTAAAATCATAACATAACGTCCTTTTATAAGCTTTCAGACTCAGGAAATTCTAGCAGAATAAGAGATACGAAGAGTTTTTTAGTTTATTATTTATTGTTTTTTATTCAAATTTGTTGGTGGAGTAATAAACATACAAAATAAATAAATTAATTAAAAAAAAAAAAAAAGGATTTAAAAAAATCTATAGATTTTTAACTTGTAAGTAAATAATGAAAATAATAGATTTTATTTGTAAAAAAAGCATAATATAAAAGTCGATATCGTCAAAGAAAGCTAAAAAAATTCCTCTAATATAAATATATATATAACCGCTCCTTTCGTATATCTGATACCACCTAACGCAGCACATCAGCAATGCCCTCTATATACTGACTGAACTTCCTCAGTAGTGGTCAAGGATTCTCCTGTGAGGTAAAGTGCGTACAAAGATTCTTTTCTTTTAAAATTGTTTTTGTGGCCCAACGTAGGGTCAGCCCTATTTGACAGATCATCATGTATTTATGAATTTCGAGAGTTTTGTAGTAGTTCGCTTATAAATATTAAATTTTCGCTTTTGCATGTTTAGTTTGTTGTTTTTCATATTTTAAAAGCATGTGGATAATTGAGATAAAGCAGGATTAGCGAGCGTAAATCTGAAAGTTACAAGTCAAATCAACTCAAATTTTGTGAAGTTGAATGTCAAATTTTTTTTTTTTTTATTTTTTGTTAATTTTTTGATGTTTTGTCCGTATGTAACTGAAAATTCAATAAATAATTGTTACATAACTTGAGCCCATCTAAAATGAATCCTATTTCGACCTTTCACATACATAAATTAAAAATTAAAAAAAACACTTCATTTAACGATAATAAAACATAGTTTAACGATAGTAGTGATGACAAAGAAAACATTTTATAATACTTTTTTGAAATATAATTATAAAAAAAATAAAAATGAATATATATTAAAATAAATATATAAAAAAATATACGGTAAATATTTATAAAAGTTTTGAAGAGTAACAATTTTGTGCTATTACTTTGTTTTGTGTAATACTGTTTCCCATGAAACGGTTATTTTAAGAATCTAACAACTGAGTAACACGGACGTTATCTGTACATATCACACGATAAGTGAAACGTCTGAATTGAATTTTAAAAACTTAAATATTTTGGATCGGTTTATTACAATTACTAAAAATACAGTATAATTTACTGAAAATACAGTTAAATTTACTAAAAATATAGTTAAAAATATCTAAATTTATTCAAATTACTGTTACATTTACTAAAAATACAGTTAAATTTACAAAAATATAATTAAATTTATTAAAAACGCAGTTAAATGTACTGAAAATATAAATAAATTTACTAAAAGTATAGTTAAATTTATTAAAAACCAACTAAAAATGTAGTTAAATTTACTACAAATACTATAAAATTTACTAAAAATAAGTTAAATTCACTAAAATTAGTTAAATTTACTCAAATTACTGTTAAATTTATTAAAAATACAATTAAATTTACTGAAAATATAAATGAATTTACTGAAAATATAAATAAATTTACTAATAATATAATTAAATTTACTAAAAAATGCTGTTAACTTTACTAAAAATACTATTAAATTTATTAAAAATACTGTTAAATTTACTAAAAATATAATTAAATTTACTAAAAATAAGTTAAATTCACTCAAATTACTGTTAAATTTATTAAAATTCTAAATTTACTAAAAATATAATTAAATTTAACTCAAACAGTGTTGCGTTACGGAACAGTTTGGTTTTAATGCTAACATATTTTAGCCTAAATTTTTTTTCTTATCTGTAAGTGTTTGAACTGTTATTTTTATTAAGCTCATAAAATAAACCCATACTATTAATTTGCATGAAATGTTTTTCTGATACTGCAGAGGGATTTTAAGTTAAAACTGAACGCAATCTGTTCATCTTAATAGACTCGATTTCTTCATAATTTTTTAAACAGGTTATTCTTTCCTGTTCCTTTCCGTGTGTAATAACAAAGACTCCTTAACAGAAATAAAAATAACAAGTTCCTTCTAACTGTCGAGGAAGCATAGAAGAATTCTTTGGATAAAAGGAAAAAAGTTCACTTTTCGATGCATCTTCGTTGACCCAATTATTTTTATCATAACCAGATAAGTAGTTACACAAACATCAACACATTTTTTTTTTTTTTTAGCTGACACAGTTTTTAATTTGAGAAACATGTAATTGACTTTAAAAAACTGGTGTCATGGAT
Organism: Caerostris darwini; assembly: GCA_021605075.1. NCBI lineage: Eukaryota > Metazoa > Arthropoda > Arachnida > Araneae > Araneidae > Caerostris > Caerostris darwini. Next base: position 53,382 of record BPLQ01002742.1, read on the forward strand.
TTTAATGTTGGCAATAAAAATTTAAATATAATTATAAATAAATAATAATTAAATTATAATATAATTATAAATAATAAATAAAATTTATAATTATAAATAATAAATAAAATTATAAATAATTAATAAAATTTAAATACAATTATAAAATTTAATATATATTTATTGTGTACTGGTATTGTTGTTGTTGTTATCGTGTCCCTCATGGAAGAAGGGTAGAGGGGTGCAGCTTCTGTTCTGACGGAGCACCTGTAGGTAGAAGTCTGACTTATGCTCCGTGACGCTCTTACAGTCATAGGAGGCCGGGACCTACGGCTTAAAGTGGATGGCGAACCACTACAAACATCCATGACACCGCCGGGACTTAAACCCGAAACCTGTGGCACCGAGCGCTAGACACTCGGCCATTCAGGCCCGTGTACTGGTGTGATCGACTTAATATACAGGGTGATTATAATTAAAGTCCTACTTTCAAAATGCTGTAAAAAAAAAGAACCACTCGTCACAATGAGTTCAAATTTCAACTGAAAATACTTGAAGAAGAGGGAAACGGTACGGCATGAAAAAAGTTTCAAAATGTGTTAATAGATAGTGCTGTAAGCGGCATAAAGAAAGTGAATTCGGCTGCCACTAATATTTTAAATCAATTACAATGTATTTTACATTAGTTGCACATTAAACCAACTGCAATGTTCAATGGGCTTGATTGTTTCGGTTTTTTGACGGAAAAAATGACTTCGAAGTCATTCAACAGTTGTGACACTGTTAGTGGAAAGCCCATCCACCACGACAAGATCATACCAAATTAGATGGATAAAATCAGTGGAACTTTTTTTTGACGCCATACAATTTCCTTCTTCATGCATCTTCAGTTCAAATTTGAACTCATTGTGACGAGTGGTTCTTTTTTTTAACGAGTGGTTCACAACTTCCAATTCAGTGAAAAGACTTCCCGGCTTACGGATTTATCGTGTCGAACCGAAGGCTCTCTTATTTCAACGTGTTGTTCACAAGGTCGCTTCAACCTGAAAAAACAATGATATATATAAATAAATATTGTGAGAAAAATAAACAGCAAGATGTACCAGCGTAATCTTAGGCATGATATATTCGTAAAAATTGCTTCCGTTTTCGTAAAATGGATCATTTTGACTTCGAATAATGATATAAACAATGCAAAAAGAAGTTTTCCGATCATTAAGTACTGCATGAAGAATAATGAATAGTTTCATAATCTTTTAGCTTTTTATTTTTTTAAAAAAAAGTTATAATTTACGTAGAAAAAAGTTTTCACGAAACAACATTCATAGAATAAGTTAATTCATTTTGCTGCTCGCTATTTTTTATTTTTCACGATATGAGGTCTGAATGGCCGAGTGGCTAGCACTCTGGCGCTTGGTACCACAGGTTTCGGGTTCGAGTCCCGCAAGTGCCATGGATATTTATAGTGGTTCGGAATCCACTTTAAACCGTAAGTCCCGGTCTAATATGACCGTAGAGCGTTGCGGGGGCATTGCTAATCCGCGTCCGTAGCTTATATTCAAGTTACACGCGCCCCCCAGGTTATGCACAGTGAGTAACGTCTGTGCAGCGCTTGCCTTAAGGAATCCAAGACAGCTGTCTAAGTGTTTACCTGCTGCATCAGAAAAAAAAATTTTTTTTTACGATATTCATTACTATATTTATTATTGCAGTCTTTTTAAAAGAGGAGAATGAATAATATTGAATATTACACAGTTTTATTATTCAATATTACACATATTTCAACATTACATATTCAATATTACACATATTACAATATTATGTATTCAATATTATAAGATAAACATGCATAAAAGTGATATAAATAAATAAATAATATTCAATATTACACATACTGCAGTATTAGACATTTTTATTATTCATTATTATACATATTACAACATTACGTATTCAATATTACACAGACTACAATATTACCTATTCAATATCATACAATAAACATACGTAAAAGTGATAAAAATAAACAAAGAATAAATAATATTCATTATTACACATTTTTATTGTTCAATATTATACACATTACAACATTACCAATTCAATATTACACAATAAAAATAAAGAAAGCATAATTAATATTCAGTATTACATGCTTTTATTACTCAATATTATACATATCCAATATTACACAATAAATATGCACAAAAGTTTCCTAGCATTCAATAATTATGCTTAAAATAACTGAAAAAGTTATATGTTGTTTATTTACAACGTATAATTCTTTTTGTTTATTTACTACATTTAATTTTAGCATAATTATTGAATGGTAGGAAACTTTTGTGTATATTTATTGTGTAATGTGTGACATTGAATATGTAATGTTGTAATATGTGTAATATTGAATATTATTTATTCCACTTCTTCGAAAAGTCTGCTATAATAAATATATATATATATTTTTTATCCTTCTAATGCAGCTGGCAAATAGACCGTGATCTTCGCCATAAGGGTGTTAGGTTATGTTAAGCGCCATAAGGGCCGATGTTACTCACTTTGCATTAGCCAGGGGGCGCGTGTAACTTGATGGTAAGCAACGGACGCGGAGTCACAATGCCCCCGCAACGCTCTACGATCCTATTAGGACCGGGACCTACGGCTTAAAGTGGATTCCGAACCACTACAAACTCATCCATGGGCAAAGCCGGGATTTGAACCCGATACCTCTGGTACCGAACGCCACAGCGCTAGCCATTCGGCCATCAGGCCCCGCTATAATAAATATAATAATGAATATATTTATCATATCTAGAATTATTTAAAAAACAGCCTTTATTTAAATAAATCCTTTCGACTGATTATCAATTTTTTTTTTTTTACAATAAATTATTATTAAAAATTAAATTGAATGATTTAATTATTCCATGTGTTGTGAATGCAAGCGTTAGATTTAAAAAAAAAACATACTAATTTCTGTAGTAGGTGTGAATTTAATGTTCAACAAAAGTATTTTAGAATAAAATATAATTTACTGTTTTAGGGTATACCATCCCTTGAAACACAACATTTTTTTAAAGCAGAATAAACACATCGTTAAACATAATGGATTTAGGACACTCCGTCAATGGTAGACAGTGCTATGAAGAAATGTTGTTTTATGACACATGATTTGGGCAATGCTTCGCTCTGAAGAGACGCTATCTAATTGGTGTTGAGTTTCCATCAAGAAAAAAAATAAAGTTTCCTCATATTTCAAGGTCGTTGAGATCTGGCGTTCGAATGAGGTGTCCTCCTTTAGCAACTGCAGGACATTTCATTATTTGTGCAACTGCTGCGAATTTGTTTAAGATCTCTAAAAAGTTCTCTCATGGTGAGAAATTTATTATACAGTCAAACCCTTGTCAAATATTGCGTCATTAATACATGGCCAGACGCATTCCGCATAATTAACTTCTTATAAAAAAAAAGTGTGTTAGGTTATAATTCAGAGTATGAATAATTTAAAAAGAGCTAGTTAGTGTTGAAATTAAAAGTTGAAAAATGAAATAAACATAAATTGAAAAGATTTTTTTTATCACTGCTTGATAAACAGGTACGTGATATACACTTTTTCTAAAATAGTTATTGTAACCATGCTTCCTCCTATGCACTGGCAAGCGGCTTGGTGGCTAGTGCTCTGGCCTCTGGTATCACAGGCTTCAGGCTCGAATCCTGTCAGCGGCATGGATGTATGTTAGTGGTTCGGAATCCACTTTAAACTGTAGGTCCCAGTCCCCAGTAGGTGTAGATCCCAAGATGACCGTAGAGCGACAAACCAAACCTACGCTCTGGCAAGAGTGCCCCCTTGTGGGGTTCAGAAAAAAGGGTCAGAAGGTCTCGAGACTTTTACCAGAGAGGAAGTACAGCGCAACCCCGCTCTTCTGTTGAGAAACGTTTAGTTTGTAGTTTCTCATCCCAAGAGGAAATATATTCAGCGCACCTCGGCGCATTAGTTGGTCTATAGACTCTCACCCAGAGAGGAAATATATTTTGCACATCCTGCGTGTAGACGAGTATCGGACTTTCGGACTAGAAGTGGAGTCCTTCCCCGAATCTACAATTATATACCTTTAAATGTGTTACATATTGTTATCTCTAATTGTATGTGTGTGGTGTTTGTGCGTGTGCAAATAAAGATGTGAATTTCTCCAATCCATGCCTCAAGTATCGTATATCAACCCAACCACACCCAGTTACAATCTGGTTGTCCAACCTGCACACTACACAATTAGACTTTTTTCCATCATATTTATAACAATGCAGTCGATTGTAAAGAAAATCTTAATAAATTTTTTAACTTAAGTCAAAAGTTTTAGTTGATTTAACGCAAACGGACGCCTTAAATATCTCAATTTATGAAAAAATGTATTTTTAAAGTGACTTACAATCTATTATAAAGTGATTTACAGCCTATTATAAAGTGACTATACAGCCAACTAATTATATATATGCTGTTTGTTAAAAAATGCTTATATTTATTCCTCCATGAAGAAATCCATATTCAGGAATTTTGCACATCTATGAAATATCAAGGCACATAATACACTGAAGTGACAAAAGTCATGGGATACCTCTTAATATCGTGTCGGCCCTCCTTTCGCCCGGCGAAGTGCAGCAACTCGAAGTGGCATGGACTCAACAAGTCGTTGGAAGTCTTCTGCAGGAATATTGAGTCATGCTGTCTCGATAGACGTCCATAATTGTGAAAGCGTTGATGGTGCAGGATTTTGGGCACGAACAGACCTCTCGATGATGTCCCATAAATGCTCGATGGGATTCATGTCGAGCGATCTAGGTGGCCAGATCATTCGTTGGAATTGTCCAGAATGTTCTTCAAATCAATCGCGAACAGTTGTGGCCCGGTGACATGGCGCATTGTCATCTATAAAAATCCCATCGTTGTTTGGGTACATGAATGGCTGCAAGTGATCTCCAAGTAGCTGAACATAAGCATTTCCAGTCAATGTTCGGTCCAGTCGCACCAGAGGACCAAGTCCATGCCATGAAAAAACAGCCCACACCATTACGGAGCCACCACCAGCTTGAATAGTGCCTTGCTGTCAGTTTGGGTCCATGGCTTCGTGGGGTCTGCGCCACACTCGAACCCTACCATCAGCTCTTACCAACTGAAATCGTGACTCATCGGACCAGGCCACGGTTTTCCATTCATCTAGGGACCAACCGATATGCTCACGTGCCCACCAGAGTCGCTGCAAGCGATGTCGTTCTGTCAGTAAAGGCACTCGAGTCGGTCTTCTGCTGGAATAGCCCAAGAAAGCCAAATTTATCCGCACAGTTCTAACAGACAAGTCCCCTTGTACGTCCCACATTGATTTCTGCGGTTATTTGACGCAGTGTTGCTTGTCTGTTAGAATTTACGACTCTTTGCAGACGTCGCCGGTCTCGGTCGTTAAGTGCAGGCGGTCGACCACTGCGCTGTCCATGGTGGGATGTTATGCCTGAAATTTCATACTCTCGGCACACTCTTGACACAGTGGATCTGGGAATGTTGAATTCCCTAACGATTTCCGAAATGGCATGACCCATGCGTCTAGCTCCAACTAACATTCCGCGTTCAAAGTCTGTTAATTCCCGTCGTGCGGTCATCATCACGTCAAAACCTCTTCACATGAATAACTTGAACAGAAATGAAAGCTCTGCGCATTTATACCTGTTCTACGCGATGCTACTGCCATCTGAAAATTTGCATATTGCTATCCCATGATTTTTGTCACTTCAGTGTAATATTTAATACGATAATATTAAAACAATGTAATATACTGCATAATTTTAAACTTATTGAATACTCATAGATCACCCATTCCTGTCTGTTCACTACAATACAAATTTGTTTTCATGCATTAGTATTATTTGTAATAGCCTCAGTTTGCAGTAAATAAGGAAGTCATTCATCAATAACAAAATGAGGGAAAATATGGTGACATTATCTTTATAAAGATAATGTTTAAAACACATTAGAGTCATCAACCTAAAAGAAGAACTGTAATTTTTTTCGATGAATGGATGTTGAAGATATGTTAAATACAAAACAGAAAAATTCTTAAAAATCTGGTGTATATTTATTGTTGTTTCTAATCCTCAGGGTCCTGCAATGCAGGACGGACATCCCATGAGTAATCCACTCATGGAATGGAGGGAAAGGGCTGCTTCTGTTGTGATGGAGCATCTGTAGGTAGAAGTCTGACTTGGCTGAAAAAGGAAGTGCTTTCCGTGAGGACTTTTAAGGGGAACTATCCCGCATTTGCGCATCATATGGGAGAAAACTCGAAAAATTCTCCCCAGGTAGACTAACGAGGCAAGATGCTAAACATCACAAACACCATCGAGTCTCCACGTTTTTAAATAATGTCTACAACAATGCCGCTAGCTGATTGAACCTCAGCCTTAAAGCTCACCAGCGACGCACGTTGCTACGAGTAGGTCATATATTTATTATACATTGGAAGACCTCATGCCCGCTTATAACATACTATGAACAACCCACTAAATGTTAATGAAGAGAGGACATTACTTCGCAGGATTATTTTGATTGATAGTATTATCACGGAAAAACTTCCGCAGACAGTTTGATTACGGATACAAGACCCGTTGTATAGGCTAGCGCTCTGGCGCTCGGTACCACAGGTTTCGCGTTCGAGTCCCGGCGGTGCCATGGATGCTTGTAGTGGTTCGGAATCCACTTTAAACTGTAGGTCTCGGTCTTTTAAGCCCTCGTGCAAAGAAGATGACCGTAGAGCGACAAACCAACCAAACCCGCTGCCACTAACCCATTCGAATCTTATCATTTTTGAATCAGTGACTGCAGCAGATTCCGTCAAGAGATTCGAACCAAAGTCCTCTTACACGTTTCTAGTAATCAGATAATAAATAACTATCAAGTCCAGTTGGTTGAAAAAATGATTAATGGATAGGAATATCGCTTACCTTACTTGGTGATTTAAAAAAAAAGTTCTCTCCACCATATGTTATAAGAAAAATAATATGAACGCGTATGTATGAATTAGACGAATAGATACATTTGAATTAGAATTACATAAATTATTCCATTAAAAATTTGCTTTTGATATATTTTGAGCCTCTATTTTTTTTTTATCCTAATCCACATGCAACAAAATTAAAATACATTCCAGCGAATTGAATTGATTTAATTGTATTTAAAAATGTAGTTTTGTGCGTTAAAGTCAAATTCTTATCTGTATTTTTATTATATACAGTGGAACCTCTGTAAGTGGAACTTCAAGGAAGACGCCAAATAATTCGAGTTATAGAGTTTTCGACTTATGGAGGATTTCGACTTACGCGGATTTTGTAAGGAAATATTCGACTTGTAGAGGTCTAGATTCTTTCTAACTTATTTTGAGTTAGAGAGGTGAAATAAATAAAAATTCAAATTACAGACGTAATAAACATGTTTATTTGCAACTTAAAAGTTATATTGTGTACTACAATAAAAAATCAAAATAATTCCGAAACAACCTTAAAATTAAAAATATTATGTATTAAAAAAAGTCAGTTATTTATTTATTTATTTATTTTTTTCTTTAGACAATTCGATCGTTCTCTATCTTTAGCATTATCTAAGCTATAAAGAGCAGAAAATTCTTTTCCTTCCGAGTTGCTATTTCATACAATTGGTTATTCTATTTACTGTATACTCATACATTGTTTTCCAGGAAACAATGGCGTGCATTGTCGGCAAATCCTTAAAATCGGTAACTTATTTTTCTTCGAGCTATAGAGGTAATTAGTTTCAACTGATCAAAAGGTTGTAAAATCAAACATTGCTAATGTAAGAGATACAGAGATCCAATTTTTTTTTTTCGAGTTACGGTGGGAAAATATATACCGAAATGACTTGTGGGGACTGACTAATTATTTCGACTTATAGAGGGTTGAAATTTCGAGTAATGGAGAACCATCCGTCATTTGGGGCTTGAAGGGAAGGGAACAAAAATTTTTTTCGAGTTGTAGAAGTTTTCGAGGTTCTACTGTATTTGGTTTAACTAAAAACATTTTTTGGTGTTTCTTGTATTACGTCATATGCTCATTCCATTTTAATTAAAAACAAGAAAATAAGGTTCAGATATCTAAAGAAATTCAAAAGTTAGTTAAGGTAAATGACAAGTATATTTTATTAATTCTTCATTGGCGCAACAGCTCTGTAATGGGCCAAGGCCGTCTACCTGCCGGCAGATTTCGAGATAGGAGATGCTTTCTTTTCTTTTTTTTTTACAGCTTTGGGTTATCAGCCCTGCGTTCTACTGTCATATTAGGCCGAGACAAGGGCCGGATTTAGATGAAAAGAGGCCCTAAGCTATTCCACTTATGAGGCCCTTTCACCTCCCATTTTTAAGTTTGTAAATTACGTGACAGATAATAAAAGTAGCTACGATAGTTGCTCTTGAATTAGTTCCATATTTTCACTTTGAGTTAGTGCAACGGCCGTGTCCTCACATACAACGTGCTGCATTGCTTCCAACTGAGTAGTACTAGTTGGCACATGCAATGTAAGCAGTAATCGGTGTTAGCTTCTTTGCCCCATACTCTTGTGGCTTCTTTTTCTTGCATTTGCAAGCTACACTTTCAGATCTTTTACTCGTTCTTAGATTATAATTTAGAACAAAATATTTGAGTTACTAATTATTGTGCATAAATAAAAGTTAAGAACTTACCTAGAATTCCGCGAAATGAAAATATTGTCACGAAAATGTTTTTCAATAGTCTATAAACACTTCACTAAAGTATTGAACCTACTGAACTCAAAAGGCGAGAATCAAATGATCGTATAAAATAAGAATCTTTCAAAGTAATACGAATATAACCGAACGTCGGGATATCAATAGGTCTATTAGTTTGTCTGTTCCAATCTACACCAATCTGAACTTTATTTATGTAAGAGCAAACCAGAGCTTAGTAGCATAAGGCACGTCAATATTTGCCGTAGCAATCAGTGAACGTATGAACTATACTTTGGAGCAATCTAGTATAGACAAACGAACAGACCCAATCAGTGGAACGCGTTGATCTTAACCAATAAATTTTTATGTTTGTTTATTAGTCATAAGTGTAGAATTTCTTCTTATTTTCGATTCAGTGTTTTAGTGTTTACTGTTTTTAGAATAGTGTCATTGTAATTTTGCAAACAATTTGAATGTAGGCCCCTCTTGGTCTTGAGGCCCTAGGCTGAAGTCTAGTTAGCCTATAGGAAATTCAGGCCCTGGCCGAGACCTACGGCTTAAAGTGAATTCCGAACCACCACAATCATTCATAGCACCACCGAGACTCGAAAGCTGTGGCACCGAGCTCTAGTCACTCGGCTATCAGGAACTGCCTTATTATTACTATCTTTTCAATATATAAAGAAGTTCTGTACATTAAAATATTGAAAATATATAAAAATTCTTTATTAAAGCTCTAATATTAAAAATATACTGCCTTATAAAAACAGCAAATTTGTTAAAATTTTAAATCATTATAATTGCCTTGAATTTCGTTGTCCTTTAAATATAACTGCGGAGCCGAGTCAGTCTTCTACATACGTATGCTCCATCACCACAGAAGCTGGCCTTTTCCCTCCATCCAATAGTAGATTACTCATGGGATGTCCTTCCCGTACTGCAGGACACTGAGGATTAGTCACAACAACAACAGCAGTGTTACATGTAGAATATCACATGTGGTGTGTTTCACTATATCTGAAAGAAGGAAAGCAATGTCTACGAGGGACGTCTTTAAGAGAAACTGACTCACATTTGAGTTACATGTGAGTAAAATTAAATTAACATCAATTAACCAGAAAACTGTGTTGCCAAAGTGCACGGCCATCAACCGAACTATGAGTCAGGAATAAGAAACGGTTTTTCTTGATTAAATACCATTTTACCAATGATGATGCAATCGACCAAGAAAAGTAAATAATAATATTTTTAAGAAAATATTATTATTACTTTCCGTTATTATTTTTACTTAATAAGTTTTTTCCCATTAATATAACATGAATGCGTTTTTAATTTTTAACGATTAAAATTAAAAAAATTTCTGCAATTGCGTTATGTAAAAAAAAAAATAATAATAAAAAAAAAAAAAACCCTTAAAAGTTTTAGTTTATTAATTGTAGATTAAAAATTCTTAATAGTTATTAATAAAGTAATTTTAATCAATAGTTAATAAATAAAAATTTTTAGGTTTTTTTTTTTTTTTTTTTTTTAAATTTTCGAATGCCGGTCAATCTCATCGTCTCATTACCGAAACTTATTTTTTAAATCCATATATTGAATCAGACATATAAAGTACGTTTATATGAATCGAAAATATGTTATTTGAACAGATTTCCAATATAAAGCATATCAGCACAACACACGAAAAAAGTTAAGAGCAGGAACAAAAGCTAGGCGGTTTGACCTTGAACAAAAAAATTAGTTAAAGTTGAGGAAAAAGAAATAAAAAACAAATATGATACCAGCTGCTTTTTTTTATTTAATTGTAAGCTTTTATAAAGAACTGCTTGAACTATAGTGCATTTATAAAATGGAAAGCAAACCAGGGTTGCCAGTTTAAAGCTAACGTAACAGTCACGTGATCGGCAGACAGTTCATAAACAATTTGGTACCAAACAACAAAGGAACCAAGTGGCAATAAAACGCCAATTCTAGTAGCAAAAGAGCAGATGTTGGCTTCAATTTCGCTATAGTTAAATATTGCTCTAGTTAAGGCCGTGTCTAGAAATATTTGAAAAATAGGCAATAAAAAATATAATTGTATTTTTTAAAGATGCATAGGAATTTATTTATAATGTTTTAAAAAATAATTTCATTGGATATGTACAAGAAAGATTTATATCGAAATCTGCATCATAATGCAGCAATTTACAGGGATAATTTATATTTTTATGAATAGCTATAATACTCATTTGGTGATCATTTTAATTAGTTTAGAATAGGGTCGTAATGCAAGTTTTTGAAGCATCACATTTGCAAAATAAAAGCTCATTGGTTTAAAATCTAAATAACTTTATAAATTAAATGCTTCTAATTATTTATGGTTTTTATTGTATCAAGAAATAAAAATTACTTTTTATTACTGCTTTATTACAATTATACAAGATGATCTGTATTGTAAATATGATGTGTTTTTTAATATGTTATGTTTTTTTTACAGATACATAATTTATTTATAATGTTTAAAAAACAATTTTATTATATACAAGGGAGATTAATATCGAAGTATGCATCATAATGCAGCAAATTACAAGGTTAATACATATTTTTATGAATAGCTATAATATTCACTCAACAATAATTTTAATTAGTTTAGAATAGGGTTATAGTGGAAGTTTTTGTTGCATCATATGAGATGACAATTTAGCGACTATTTACACAATTTTTGAAATAAGAAATATGTAAGTATTTGCAAAATAAAAGCGTAATGGTTTAAAATCTAAATAAAAAGTGCTTCTAATTATTTGTAGTTCTTATTTTATCAAGAAATATAACGATAAGATATTTTTATTAGTGCTTTATTATGATTAGTACAAAATAATCAGTATTGCAAATATGATATTTGTTTCCTAAATGTATTTATCTTTAATAAACAGCCAGCTAAATAAATACATAACTTGAAGTGAGAATTTGGAATTTCAGAATAACTCGGCATGTTTTTTTTGGGAACGAAAAGGAAAACAATTGGCGATAAAACGCCAATTCTAGTACCAAAAGAACAAATTCTAGTTGGCTTCAATTTCTCTATGGTTTCACAATAAAAAGTATTCAAATAATACCCTTATCGCAGCACATGATGCGGGAAAAATAAATAAATAAGAACACCATGTGCGAAAGATTGAAGTCTGAATTCTTTTTAGCACAATTACTAATGAAAAGTTGATAAAAAGTTTGGATTACCCACATTGTTCTAAAACTTTTTAATTCAATAAAATCTAAAACAATCTTTTGAAAATTATATAATTAAATTTATGTTTCGTAAGTTTTGGTACATTAAAAAATGTATTCAGTTTTTATGAAGAAAGTGATTAATATGCTATATTGTATAAGACAAATAGAACACAAATTTACAAATAAAAAATTGTATTCTTGTAAATTTTATTTTTCGTTACCTAACATTAAAACTTGGAAAGATTAATTATTATTATAATAATTATTTCTGTAAACGTTTGTTTACCTAATTTTATTACGAAACATTTTAGTTAACGTAAAAAATTTATAAATACGAGTATATTTGAAATTTCAGTCTCATCTCCGAATCCATTTATATTCTTCCAATTTGTAGTTTTATTTTTATCCCACTTGGTAGACAGCAACATCTAGACCAAAAGTCCAAGAACCGGCGTTGTCTCATGGAAGGAGGGAAAGGGGGGCAGCTTCTGTTGTGATGGAGCACTATTAGATAGAAGCGTGACTTGGCTCCGTGTCCCTGAAGAAGGAGGGCAGAGTCTTCCGGGAGGACTTTTAGGGTGGAACTACCCTGCATTTGCGTATTGTATGGAAGAAAAAACCGAAAAACTCTCGTCAGGTAGTCCGACTGACGAGACAAGATGCTGAACATCTCAAATCCAATCGAGTCTCCTACTTTTTAGAAATAGTGTCTACAACAAAGCCGCCAGCAGATTGAACCTCAGCCCTAATGCTCACCAGCGGCGCACGTTGCCACGATACTGAATTAATCAATTTAAATGTATCAAGATTATTAAAATTATTCACTAGAACAATGTTGATGGAAATTCAATTTTTTTTTCTTTCTAATGCAGCTGGCAAACACTTAGCTTGGTCTTGGATGCCTTAAGGTAAGAACTGCACAGACGTTACTCACTTTGCATTACCCAGGGGGCGCGTGTAACTTGAAGATAAGCCACGGACGCGGAGTAACAATACCCACGCAACGCTCTACGATCATATTAGGCCGGCACCCACGGTTTAAAGTGGATTCCGAACCACTACAAACATCCATGGCACCGTCGGGACTCGAACCCGAAACCTGTGGTACAGAGCGCACTCAGCCATTCAGGCCCTGATGATGCAAATTCAATTTGGATGTAAAAAGGGTTGAAAATACTTTCTAGTTCTGCTATTTCCAATCTTATATTTTTTTTATTTTATATTAGCTTTGTACGAGTTTTTTTTTTATACAATTACATTTTCTTTTAATAAAATCTTTTAATCAATGAATTAAAATATTTAATTTCCAAATTCATTTTAATGTTTAAAAAAAATTTCTTTTTGAAGAGCCATTTTTAATTGAAAAAAAAAAAAAAAAAAAAAAAAAAAAAAAACATTACTAAAAATAAAAAATAAAAAATTATTAAAAATAAAATATCTGTTACTAATTAGAAATATTAAATGACTAAATGATAAAAAATATAAATAATAATGCTTTTTCTTCAGGCCCCTAAACATTCTATTAAAAATCTTTACCTTGTAATGGACATTTTGGTAGTTATTTTTAGAAAACTATTTTAAACAGTAATATTTAATTTAAAAATAACTGAGGCGATAAAATTTTATTACGACTAATTGCATAATGTGAATAGATTAAATTGACTTTGTAGATCCGTTACAGTGAACTTTTCGGTTCAGGGTTTAAAGTGATCCGATTAAATGAATGAATCAAGAATACAAAGTGCATTTCTACTTTCAGCTCCGAATCGAGAGCTATTTTTACGAGTTACTAATAAAACATTCATTTATCACCAATAAATATTTTATTATCAGATCGGTATGTTATTTTCTTTGAAAGCATTTTTATTATTATCATAAATAAAGTTTTATCATTTACAACTTTCTTTCATTGAATATATTTGTAGATAGAGAAAAAAAATCTTTTGTCAGGAAAAAGGATCGACATTAAAAAATATGCATAAACTAAAAAGACGCCCAACTAGTAGACCAGTTAAAAATGAAGGGAGGCCCAGATTCAAATCTGTTATTGGCGTCCTTTGCAGTCTCGATTTTAGAAATGAGAAGATCCAATGGTGATTGTGTTGTACTGGCTATATAGTATTGTACTGTATAGGCGATTATATTGTACTGTATAGGTGTTGTACAGGTGCATAGGTGTGCACTGTATAGGCGATTATATTGTACTGTATAAGTGTTGTACAGGCGTATAAGTGTGTACTATATAGGTGATTATATTGTATTGTATAGGTGTTATACAGGTGTATAGTGTGTACTATATAGGTGATTATTGTATTGTATAGGTGTTGTACAGGTGCATAGGTGTGTACTATATAGGCGATTATATTGTATTGTAGGTGTGTACTATATAGGCGATTATGTTGTACAAGTGTATACAGGTGTGTACTATATAGGTGATTATATTGTATTGTATAGGTGTGTACTATATAGGTGATTACATTGTATTGTATAAGTGTTGTACAAGTGTATAGGTGTGCACTGTATAGGCGATTATATTGTACTGTATAAGTGTTGTACAGGCGTATAAGTGTGTACTATATAGGTGATTATATTGTATTGTATAGGTGTGTACTATATAGGTGATTATATTGTATTGTATAGGTGTTGTACAAGTGTATAGGTGTGTACTATATAGGTGATTATATTGTATTGTATAGGTGTTGTACAGGTGTATACTGTATAGGCAATTATATTGTATTGTATAGGTGTTGAACAGGCTGGCAAAGAGCTAACATGCGTAGGCGAGAAGTCTAGAGGAGATGAGTTATTGCCGAGACGCTTACGGCAGTTCCGAGCGTGCTTTTCTTGCCGAGCAACTGCTGACGTCAAGCCTCTTCCAGTTAGACGGATCCAGCTTGTTAACTGAGGAGGTCGCCCTCAGATTGGGTCCAGGGAAAGGGACAGCGTTCCAGCTAGTGTGTGGCGGTTGTGCCATGGCTCTATATAGAGAACAATGTTGCTGATATTTTTGTCTTTTTATTTTGGTAAATATCGTGTATGTGTTATTTATGTCATACAATGAATTTTATACTTAAAAAATAAGCTGTGGTTGAATGTGTTGGATTATAACAGACACCACAGCGTGATGAAGTAATTATCCCTAAAATAAATAAATTAAATTAAAAAAAATAAAAACTCACCAGGGAGGCACGACCTTTTCTTCCTCAATCGTTGGTGAACTATTCATAACATAGCTGCCAACTTTAAGAAATGAAAATTCAGGAGACTTTTGGTATAGGAAATTTCAAGTTAAATAGTATTTTACAAAATAAGTACATCTATACTAAAAATAAACAAATTATAAGGAATAAAGTAAAAACTAAAAAAATTGCTTTGGGACTTACCAATACAAATATTATCATTTCTCTAAGTGAAGGCTGCTTAAAACGCACATTTTCTCAAATAAAATTCTTAATAAATAATTACATCTTATTTATGGTTCTTATTTTTCTTGAATAAGTGAATTATGTAAATAGGTTTACCATAGGAGCTATACTTCGCTATGGAGAAAGAATAGCAATTGATCCGAAACAAAACCCACGCTAACAATGGAGCGAATTTCGGGAAAGTGTTTATATCGTTTTCGTTTTTGAGGCGGAAAAAAGATCGAACTTTTTCCGAACCCCCTCCTTTTTTTTTTATCCCACACGGGTAATGACTCATTTCTGAAATTTTTTTCTGTCAGCTATAAGCAGTAATGCACCATTTTAATGACGCGATGCTAAGTTTTGAGATGAGATATTTTCATATATTGCTTTTCATATTTTCATATATTGGTTTATAGATTGCTTTTTATTTTTCATTTGTGTTGTATTATTTAATTGTCTGCTCGTTAGCTTTGATTCGTCGCTCTGCGGTCATTTTTTGCACACTTTAGGCTCATTAGAAAAAAAGGACCTACAGTTTAATGTGGATTCCGAACTACTAATAAACATCCATGCCACTGTCAGAATTTAAACCTGAAGCTTGTGATACCAAAGCCCATAGCGCCAGCCAATTGGCCATCAGGTCGCATTATTAGGGATTTTCTTCGAAATTCTCCCTAATTTTTGTATACAAATCCCATTTTTTAAGGGAATTTTATGATTTTTAATAAAATTCGGAAAATTTATATACAATTACGGAGTTCGGGAGAAGGGGCCGAAATATAGGAGTCTCCCGAATAAATCGGCAGAGTAGGCAGGAATACGAGGCCTACTGATGCGTCACAGAAAATGATAAAGAGCACAAAGAAATTTCAACGTGTATTGTAGTAACTACTTTTAAAAGATATGCAGTGACGATTGTGATAATTTAGGGAGCATCTCGCATCGACAGTTCAGTTGCTGGAGCAAGTTTTCCGAGATTTTTTACAATGCGAAACCCCGATGTCCAACCGGAAGGTTATATCCTCTCTTTATGACCTGTTGGTTGTCTTATGCATGTAGGATTTGTTTGTCTGCTAATCCAATTAGCACATGGCGTCACAGAGTGGTATGTGTCGGCTGAGAGTTTTTCCTCATGTGTGGGAGTAATAAACTCTGAACTTCGACCCTAAAGGCTCGTTCCCACCGAGGCGAGAGACGTGAAGATGCAAGAGGCAAGCGACCAAATTTTTTCGACCCCTTCACAGCGAAACGTCAGAAATAGCATTACGCCTAGTGAAAAACCGCTTCGAGTTGAAAGTTGGGCAATTCCAAGCGGAGGACTGCAAACCGGTTTCAGGCGACCGCGGTGAGGCCAGTGATGGGTCAAATTTTGGTCGCTTGCATCTTGTCGCCTTGGTGAGCACGAGCCTTAAGAGCAAATAGCTGCGTGACGCAGCGAGAAAAAGGAAATGGCGACAAATGTTTACGTAACCTAGAATTAGTAATTATTGTAAATATTATTGTAAATAATAGTGTATAATTAAAAAACGGCTTGAAAAGGAACACCATACTACTGTGCCCAAAACGTAAGACCAATTATTTTTTTTTTTCAAACACTCTTTATTTATTCTTCCAAATTTATTTCATCGCCTTCAGAGTAATCCCTTCCGGACAGCGTGTAAGTATTATAGATATAGATATAAGATCTAGCGTATAAGTATTAGTTGCGCAAAATTGCAGACGTCTCGTCTTCTCATAAACATAAAATTTCCCTTAAGTTAAATTTGTTATGGTTATATTTCTGAAAAATATATTTGACTGAAATTTTCAATCTCATATAACTAAAAGAAAATTACATAACGCTATTTCACCAGTGGTAACGTTTAGGTTCAGTTCTGTAAGGTTTAATTATAACCGCGAGAGGTCGCGGTTATAACTGGTAACTGTGACCAGTAACTGGGTCCTTAACTGTGGTTCAGTGTGGTAAGTGGGAGTTGCGGTGAGATCTTGAGACCACGAGGTGAATGCTAGGAGCGTCAGATCAAAACAGACGGTCAGGGACCGGCTCTTGGCTTTTAGATATCAATAGTATTGTAGAAGTGGCACAGGGTGCCAAGTGTATGTATGCATTCATAGTGTAAATAAAAAGATTAATATTATTAGAAGGAGAGTATTCCATCCTGACACAACGAGCTGCTGGTATAGCAGTTAACAGTTCGTTATTCTATGGTCATTTTTTGCGCACTTTAGGCCAATTAGACCGAGATCTAACAGTTTAACATAGATTCCGAACCACTAGCAAACATCCATGCCACCGCCACGATTCGAACCTGAAGCCTGGGATACCAAAAGCCAGAGAGCTAGCCAATTGGCCCTCAGGTCGCCATGAGAATTTAGGTTCGGATCCGTGTATTGCAGTCGTTGTAGTCAGGGGAAAAAAGAGACTTGATGGCAATTGTGACAAGATGTGTCTAGATTCGAACTCAGACTGCTTGGTGGGCGTTTTTTCTCATAGGTGATGTAAATGTGAACAATTATCCTTAAAAGTCCTCCATTCATTCGTCGGTGGTTTGGCTTTAGTACTATATGTAAGTGCAGAATACGTGTTCAACCAATATACACGAAAAACCTTTTCTACTTGCTTTAATCTCCACTTATGGCGTGCATTGAAGTCACAGCTTCTCAAACGAGTGAACTCGGTGAACATTATAATAGTCTAAATGCTTTGTGGAAATTTTCCATTTTTTTTCCATATGAGAGGTTGAAATGTTTTTGAAACTTGCCAAGAAATAAACTCCATCCATTAGTGAGATATTATTCGAGAAACAAAAGACTTTTCATAAATAAATAAAATACATTTGTAACATATAGAACTCTAAGACTTTTCATATCAGTTCTATTTAAAATATTATTTACATTCTCTATCATTTTATATATAAGAATATATGAATATTTAACTTAAAGCATTAAAGAAGAAACAATTTTTTTTTTCATAGAACTGCGAAGCTATTGTTATCGAAGAATACAAAAGCACGAACTTCGAACCTTATTTCTTTTTAATAAAGTTAGATGGAAGAATTGACATCTAAAGATTGTTTCAGATTGTCAAACAGGTCAATTATTTCTGTAATCAGCAAAATTTAAGTACTCTGGTGATAAATAGTAGTTATCTAAACAAACAAAATAGAAAACTTTATCTATACAAACAAAATAGAAAAATTTCTTTGAAACATTATATACTTTAAAATAACATTATACTTGTTTTATCCATCGCCTAAGAAATTTATTTCAGGTTGCATTTCATATTTTTTTATACAAAAGCCGGTGGGCCAGTGGTAACGTAAGCAGCTAGATGCAGATAGGTTCAGGTTTAAAGTTCAACAGAGTCAGCTTGAATTAGCTGTGTTCGCTGTAGTCACTGCTTTCAAAACAGAGAAGACTCGATTGGGATTGTGACAAAGTGTGTTTCTCACATTAACAGCACTAAATGACAGAAGTCGACTAAGTCATCGAACTTAAGTCGTTCGAATTTTTATGGTATACCTAATGGAAGATGAACCTCATTTACATAAAAACCTCAATGTGTGACTCAGTCATAACAAAAATTATGAAAAAAAAAAAAAAAAAAAAAAAAAAAAAAAAAAAAAAAAAAAAAGCATAAAGCAATTGCAAAGATGGAGCTCATCAACACAAAAACACCACACACAGTTCAGTCATAATAAACATAAGATAACCGCAAAGAAAGTTTAAGACAATTGTCCTTTCCCTCACGTCGTTGAACTGTTCATAGTTAGTATACATAGAGAAAGATGAGCCTCATCTATGTCTAACCTGTATTTCTTAGTCGTAATGAGCATAAATTAGCTGGCAAAGAAAACATAAGACAATTGTGATATGCTCATTGACGCAAAAAATCAAAACAGAGGACACTAAAAATCAAACAGAGGTTTTATCATTCTTTTCCGGATACTTAAGTTAAAACAATTGGCCTTCACCATACGTCATTGAACTGTTCGTAGTTATATGTGAAAGATGTGATAATGTGTAATAATAATTAGTTAATGTGATCATATTAAAGATGTTAGTCATAGTAAAAGATGAGCCCCACCTATGTAAAAACCTCTACATGTGATTTAGCATAAGTTAACCGAAAAAGAAAGCATAAGGCAAATTGTGGAGATGAGGCTCATCGACATGAACACCACAACATGTTTGTGAGAGGTAATGAGTATTAAGTTAGTGGCCTTCACCATATATCGTTAGACTTTGTGGTATGTACAGAGGAAGATAAGGCTTATCGATGTAAAAAAAAAAATCCAACAGTAGTATGAGTGTAGCTTAGTGGGCATATGGATGGTTTCGAATTCGCTAATACATTGAAGTTCATTCTCAGAAACGGGAAGATTCCATGGAGTGTGGACGTCATAAATTGAATAGTCCAGTGAGAATTTTTGCGTATCTTTTGCACCATCCCCTCTTCTTGAGTGTAAAAAATAAATGCAAGGCAGTTACCTTTTGGGATTGTGAAGAGATGGTGCGAATCCCATGGATGCCATCCCTAGGGATATTTTTTCAACATTGCAATGGCCTAACGACATGCAAATCCTTTTTAAAATTGTTAAGAGACATCTGAAGTTTAGTCGCAATAATGGGGTGTAATAATCTCTTTTGTCAGGGACTGTTTTTAGTATAGAAATTTTCCATGTAAAGACATATTTACATCCAAACATTTTAAAATGTATACCACTAAAAGTTTTAACCATATGGCAACACATATAGGTAGTCATTTGGTTAACTTTACTAGTATACATTTTAAAATGAAGTTATTATTTACTGTTATATAATATTATAATTATTAATTATATTACATATATTTGGTATACCACATGTAAATATAATTAATAATTGCAATATTATCATATTATATAGCAATAAATATTAAGCTCATGACTATATAAATAATACCATAGATGCATACATGGCAGAAGATCTTGGCCCACCGTGTGGCTGCCGCACCGTTGAAGAATATACATGCATACATGACAATAAACATCAATATACCATATATACATAACCAATGAATACTAAAAACACATTCATTATTAAATTTTGTCTAGTATTATCCCACTGTTTAATTAATCCATTACATTTATTTTCCTGTATTTGTAAAATTTAGTTTATATATTTGTTACATATTTAAAAATACAAAAAAATTGCATTATTCACCGACTGCCACGTAAATTAAATCACTTACTCTTTTTTAAAAGACGAAGCTTATCACCTCTAAGAGATGTTGATCTCCTGTCTTATATCGGTCATTGATTTTTGTATTAGTTCAAAGTCGAAATGAAGCTAAAAACTCTCAAAAAGTGGCTCACAAAGAAATGATAGCGATAAAAAAAAGTGGATAATTTTATCAAAAAAAGGGGAAACAACTGTTGACATTCGTTTTTTCTGAACTCGTAACAAAACGCATTGTTTAACTTTTAAACTTGTATGTAATATTTTTTCTCATAGTTTTTAAACATAGTTGATTATATACTAAATCTTTATCATATACTTTCTAGAAAAATGTTATTTATATCAGTCATTGGTTATATCGGTAAGGATTATATTATTATTTGGTTATTCAAATAATAATATTAATATACTGCTCAAAACAATTAGGGGATATTAGGATTTTGGATATAAATTGCGGACGAGGAAATGTTTTGGTGACTGATATATGATGTTGTAAGATATGAGAAAAGAAGAAGAAGAAGCAAGGAACAAGGAATAATTAAATTTTATTGACGATATTTGTTGGTAAACAAAAAAAAATAAATTCACAATTGGTGCATATTATACGAAGAAAAAAAAATGTGGTTTCTCAGATACAAATGAGTTTCAATAAAGGATATGGTTTCCCCTGAATGAAAGCAATGTCGCACACCTACGGGACATGGAATCAATAAGGTTACCAATGAAGTATTCTCTCTCACTGCTATAAAAGACAGCTTTTCAACTTCTGAATTATTTCTGGGGTGATAAAAGACTAACAACCCTTCTCTCTAGAATGTCACAAACATATTTTATTGGTCTCATGTCTTTGGAATATGCTGTCCAATCCATTAGAATAATTCCTTTGTCGAATAGGAAGTTGTCCATTGGCTGATCACGATGTGGCTTAGCGTTATCATCTATAAGAATAAATTCATTCCCGATTGATGCAGCGTAAAGGACTACAATATGTTGGAGGATCTCATCCCTATATCGTTGAATCGTTAGTGCCCCATTCCTGATAATGTGGTCGGTGCGGAAATTGATAGAAATGCCGACCTAGACCATCACTCCAGGAGTATTCCATGTACTAGTTCTTTCCAGATATCCGGCTATAGATATTGTCAGGTTGTACACTAAAGCGGGACTCGTCCGTGAAGAGCTAGAAGCTTCATTCATCTCGTCCTCATCTGAGATGCTCCTGTGCCCACCTTCTGTGGCAGCCCGGGTCCTGCGTCAACGAAATACAAACCATAGATCTGCGAACCTACAAACCTACATGGCAGAGTCGGTTTGGAATAGTTTGAGTAAAAATTCTGGTACTAGTAGCCCTTTGAAGATGCTGTTTCAAGAAAGTGGCGTTCATAGTGTGGTTTCTTCTGGCCGTTAGTGTTAAATATTGACCCTCATTTTATATTGTTACAAGCGTACGACCTTCTCCCGATCTTCGACGAAAATTTCCAATTTGCAAAAACCGACTTCATAGTCTGGAAATGACACTTTGAGAAACTCTTTATGCTTTCGCTACAATGGATTGCGTTTGATCCACTTCTAAACGACCGATAGGCTGTCAATTCAGCAAAGTCATCTTGCTGAGACATCGTAGTTACTGCTACAAAACATTCAACACGTGTCAAATGTTTTTAATCTCCTCCCACAGAAAGAATGCTGCAGATCATTTTTCACTCTTTATATAAAACGAGAAGTCTTTAACGTCACAGACAAAATTTGCATATTCTCAACTTTGTAAACATTATAATTTTTCTTTTTAACTTCTATTTCATTTATGTTAAAAAAGTTGTTGATTATATAGTTATTTCATACCGAACCCGTAATATCTCTCAATTGTTTTGAGTAGTGTATTATTATTTGGTTATATTATTAATATTATTGCATTCAAATTGACTTGGCTTGACTTGATCTGGTGCTTTGAGAAAATACAGCAAAACAATTTGGCAGAAATGAAAATGAAACCCTTATAAAGGAACTACTCTAAAGCTCGAAATTCTAGAAATCATTACCTATGACGGGTTAAAAATTCCTTTTAAAATGCAAGAAACGTTGCTTGTACTTTCTAGCAACCCAAAGAATATAAATAAGAAGAATAAATTTGAAAGCGAAAGAAATAGATAAAACTTCAGATTAAACAGATCATAACATTTTAACAGTTAAACGAAGGTTAGAAAATATGAAGTACAACTAGTACTTGAACTACAAAGTGAAAAAGAAATAATAACCCTAGAAAGAATATGTGGAGTACCTCATAGTTTATAGGATTACGAGACTTTTCATAGGAATTGAAGTATCGTTGTTGTCTTATAATAAGCAACCTCTGACATATCAAATATCCAAGAGTTAAATAGAACTCTATATCTAAAAGCGCTTTGTAGATCAAATTGAATCTGCATCCATGTGAAAATCCATGTTTAATCGTTGGTAAAATACAGTTTTCGATTTCTATATACATTCTTTTATAATATATTTATAGCATGATTGTTTTTATATGAATTTAATTAATTCCATGTTTTTTGGACTGATATACCAGTAATCCACTCTTTGGTTTCGTCAAGGAATCACCTCTAATTTGAGATGTATTTGTTTCGAACGGGGGTGGCCAATAGGTCTTGAACATTTTTCAGGCCAGTGTGATTTACCACACTTTTAAGAAATATATTTATTTTATAATGGCCAAAGTAGTGAAAACCAGTGTACTAAAAAAATACATTATGCATCCATATATTCAAAAACTGTCGAAATGATGAGAAAAAAAAAACTTTGATTTTAAAATAATACACTTGCGAATATATACTTATGTCCATAAATTAAGGATAATGAAGTTCAGGCAAAGAAAGAGACAGAAACAAACTTGTAAAGTCTATTTATTAAACAGTCTACTTATTAAATTAATTTATTAAATTGATATTTAAATTAATTTATTAAATTGATTTAATATTATTAAATTAATTGTCTATTTATTAAAGTCTATGTTTGACTTACTTGTAAAGTCTATTTATTAAACAAAAGGTAAAGAGCAAAAAAGATGCTATATGTTTGACATAATTAATAAAAATTGCGATTTTTACTCCCTGGCGCAAATTTCAAAAAAGAACCTATTTACAAAAAACTGTATAACATGGTTAGTATGATGGTTAATATGGAGTATGTCTCCCGGACGATGCAATACAGGCCTTACAACGCCTAGGCATGCTGAGTATCAAATTATCAATCTGATCTTGGGGAATATTACACCACTCATCACGCAATGCCGTCCGAAGTTCCGGTTGGCAGGTGGGAGGGTGTTGACGGGCTGCAATTCGTCGGACAAGCATATCCCACACATGCTCTATTGGATTCAAGTCCGGTGAGTATGCTGGCCAATCCATACGGGTGATATCCTCCAATTGAAGGCATACGTCTACAATGTTTGCACGGTGAGGACGGGCGTTGTCATCCATAAACAGAAATTCAGCGCCCATGGCATCCCGAAACAAACTTACACGTTGTTCCAGAATGACCTCCCGATAGATGTGGCCTGTCATCGTTACACTCTGAACATGCAGGTCAGTTCTGGAACCAAGAATAATTCCTCCCCAAACGAGCCATCCTGCACCACCGTAACGGTGTCGTTCAATGGTGTTCTCTTGGTGGTAACGGGTACCTGGCGCTCTCCATATGAATGTTCGGCGAGAATCAGACTGCAAACTAAACCTGGACTCGTCAGAAAACATCACACAAGACCACTGTTGCGGTGTCCACAATGCATGCTCTCTACTCCAGGTTAATCGCAGGCGACAGTGAGTTGCGGTAAGTGGAACACATCTGACAGGCCACCAATGTGCCCTAAGCGTCTGTACACGGTCTGCCTTGAAACTGTCGTACCGGTAGCTGAAGAGAGCTGACGAGACAGGTATGATGCTGTACTCCGTCTGTTTCTTTTGGCAGTAACTGCTAAATACCGGTCCTCATTCGGCGTTGTAACTCGGGGGCGACCTGTGCTGTAACATCTACTCACATTACCATCATGCTGGAATCGTTGCCAAAGCCTGGAGATGACACTCTGGGCGATTCCAAGTTCCTCGGATACTTCCAGCTGGGTACGTCCACATTCCAGTCGTCCGATAATTCTACCACGTAAAAAGTCACCCAAATGCTTCCTTCGTGCCATAACTATGCGGTTGTTGCACTGAAAGGTTTTTAAAGCGCTTGTGAACAAGTTTACTTCTTTGCCACCATTCCGTGTATACCCCTCTCTTACACTCTCGTCGTTGTGACGTACTATCCGCGCCATCTGGTGGTTTCCTGTAATTTGCATATTCTTCTTCAAGATGTGTGTGATAATTCTACAGGTGAAATTTTTATTTTAGAGTTTAATTTCTGTGTGATTCTGAGTTATTCTTAATTTATGGACATGAGTGTATGACAGATATTGCCTTTTTATTAATGAGTTCGTAGAATAATTGAATTATATTTTGCGAACTCACGATGCTCGCGCATCTTGGAACATCTAATATAACAGGTTCTGTGTTTTACTTTAAGTGACCTCAAACGCAGTGACCATTCCTAGATATTTGAGAAATCTGGCCCAAAAAGTTGTTACCGCTTTTGGTTCAGTTTACACCTGCGAACCATTTTTTTTTTTTTTTTTTTTTTTGAAAATGATGTTGACCAAACACAAAACACGCTCAAACATAAAGGACGCTAACCTGCAACACCCATTACGATGTGCAAATACCCAAATTGAGGTTGATTTGCAAAAGCTAAGTGAAAGAGTGGAGAAACAAATATCGCACCTAGTAAAATAAATATTTTATAGTGATTTCATTTTTTTACTTCGTATATATTTATATATTTCATTTTTAGTGTTATATATTTCTTTTCAATGTGCGTTTAAGTGTCATTCTTATTATATTATCTATGTTTAAGAATGATAGTAAACACAATAACGCAACCCACCATGTTTCAATTTTTCACTCCAAAAAATGTCTTTAGTGTGTCTAAATCTAATATGGGGATATATAATTTTATATGCGGCCCGCGGAGTTAGGATGCATTTCCAAAGTGGCCCGCAAGATCATTTGGGTTGGCCATCCCTGGTTTGCATTATATTACAAAAAAGGTTTTATTCTCTTCATCTTTTTTTTATGTTGGAAAATCTGAAATGGTAACACTAATTTACAAAAGCATCTTAATAATTCGAATACAAGCCACACTTTTACAATGTTTATAGAAGCATCATATAAAGTTGTATATTGTAATCAAGTACTAAATTTTCAATAGAAAGTTCAGTCTTGCATGAAGTTCAACGAACGAATTCAGTCAAGTACAAAGTCTGGAGATTGTATCAAGATATTTATTTTTAAAAACGACATTCACAAATTTTATGCCCTAAACCACTTAATTTGTTTATTTTCTGAAAGATAAGTACTAAATTTAGATATTGTTCAAAAACATAATCATAAAACAAAAAAATGAGAACCAGTTCATAGTTTTCCAAGAAAATGTAATTGTTTAAGGCACAGTGTTTAATCAATTCAAAGTATTTTTTTCCTAATTCACCTGGCAATACAGAGACAGTTATCTTTATGCTACAACAAGGACAGTTATCTACATGCTGCACCTCTGTTACTCATTTAGCACTACCCAGGGGACATGTGTAGCTTGAAGATATGCTACGGACGCACTAACCCCACGACGCTCTACGATTCTATTAGACCGGTACCCACAGTTTAAAGTGGATTCCAGACCGCTACAAACATCCGTAGCATCACTGGGACTCGAACTCGAAACCTGTGGTACCGAGCACCAGCCACTCGTCCGTCAGGCTCCTCAATTCAAAATATGGTTTAATGCAAAGTATGCAATATGTACATGAATTTGTTAACAATAATTAATTATAATGAAAAGATCTATTTCGATGGTCATTGTAGTTCCTTAGACGGTGAGCAAGATTATATCATTCCAATTTGAAACTATTACGCATTTGCGTGTCTTATTGGCGAAAATCTGTAAAGCAATCCGACTATTTATGAGGAAATATTTGTTATAAAGTACATGTAAATTTTGATATTGTAAACAGATGCAAGCAATATATATTTTTATTTCTATGCATGCATGCTGACAAAATCCCTCAATGTAGGTATGATGACAAAATCTGCCCCCTTACCACTGGATCTACTGTTGTTGTTTTGTTATCTCACTTGGTAGACATCTAGACCCCACGAACTCTAGTGGGCTCATGGTTGAAGGGAAAGCGGGCAGCTTCTGTTATGATGGAGCACCCATAGGTAGAAGTCTGACTTTTTTTGCGGGGTAGGGCTGTCAGCACCTTTGCCCAACGCTCTACAGTCATATTAGACCGGGACCTACCGCTGGATTCTAAAGACTCGTTCCCACCGAGACGAGAGACGTGAAGATTCAAAAGGCAAGCGAAAAAATTTTTTCGACCCCTTCACAGCGAAAAGTCAGAAATAGCATTACGCCCAGTGAAGTTCCGCTTCGAGTTGAAAGTTGGCCAACTCGGAGCGGTGCATTTTAAACCGGTTTCAGGCGAAAGTAGTGAGCGTGATTGGTCAAATTTTTTCGCTTACATCTTCTCGCATCAGTGGGCACGAGCCTTAAGTGGATTCCGAATCGCTACAAACATCCATGGCACCGCCGGGACTCGAACCCGAAGCTTAGCGCTAATCACTCTACCACTTAGGTTCAACTGGATCCACTTCTTTTTCAAAGCAATTATTGTAGAACATAACCTTGAAGTATGAAAATTTTGAACCATATTATTTATGGTTCTTAATTTTCAATTATT
>BPLQ01002743.1:0-19809 GCA_021605075.1 Caerostris darwini
CTTCATCAGTTAAATAACTAAATTTTTTTACGTAACTAAGATTAAAGAGTTATTGTGAACACCCACTTCAAATTGGAAATTAAGATCGTTAAACTAATATATTACCATCGTATCTGCAGGCGAGGAAGCATAACTGTATTCTGTTGTTCACTTCTAATTTCTGCAACTCTGTTTGCTATTTACTTTATCTAAAAGCCGAATTCTATTTTACCGTGTTGCAGCAACATAAAATGTTTATGATGCAGATTCAAAGATTCATCTAAATTTTAATTTCTAAAAGAATACATAACCTTCTTCATCATTTTGTTGAATGCAATAAAAAAATAAATAAATGGAACATATTTTTGGCAACAAATATTTGTAGAAATAAAAAAAAATACAACAAAAAAAAATTACTTAAAGACATATAACCTATATTCAGTGTTAATTTGGTTTGGTTTGTCGCTCTACGGTCATCTTGTGCACACTTTAGGCTAAACAGACCAGGACCTACAGTTTAACGCGGATTCCGAACCACTACAAACATCCATGGCACCGCCGGGACTCGAACCCGAAACCTTTGGTACAGAGCTCCAGAGCGCTAGCCACTCGGCCATTCAGGCCCATATTCAGTGTTAAGCAAAAAGATCTAATCTTCAAAAAAGTTGAAAAACAACGAATAAATATTTTTCTAATATTTAAATATTTATACTTTTTTTTCCATCAAATTAAAGTTGAATCATGTCCCGCATTTTATTTTTCATTAAAATCTGAAAATCCTTTAAAAACATTAAAAAAATCTAAGAAAATTAAGAAATAAAATACTGTTGTTGTTTCTTATCCCACTTGGCTGGCCAAACCCACGAGCCCATATGGACTCATGATTGAAGGGGAAGGAAGCAGCTTCTGTTGTGCTGGAGCACCCGTAGGTAGAAGCCTGACTTTTGCTCCGTGACGCTCTTACAGTCATAGAAGACCGGCACCTACAGCTTAAAGTGGATTCCGAACCACTACAAACATCCATGGCACCGCCGGGATTCGAACCCCAAACCTGTGGCACCGAGCGCTAGACACTCGGCCATTCAGGTCCCAAATTTGCCAACGGCACGCAGTGTTCCCAGGTGGTCACCCTCCCAAGTACTGACCGCGCCCAATGATGCTTAACTTCGGTGATCTAACGAGAACCGGTATATTCAGCATGGTACGGCCGTTGGCTCAATAAAATACTAAAATAAGAGAACAAAAATTATAACTCAGAAATTAGAGACCCCCAAATATATATATATAATTAAATACAAGCAAATTGAAAAATAATTTAAATGCAGATTAAGTAAAAAAACCCTTCCATGCCAACTAAAAAGTGCTTCTAACAAAACGAAGCGAGTTAGATGATTTGCTCAAAAAGATAAAAGACCTCTACTTTTAAAACTACAGCATTCGACGCTTACCCCCCCTATCTTACTTTACGATTGCCCATCCAGTTTTTTTCGTTTTGTTTCGTCTGCAAAAGCTCTTCCAGCGATGCCGTCTCTGTGAGAGGAATTCGAAAGGTCAAAGATCCCTTTTTTCCACCCTTCATTTGACAGCGGCGTTCTAAAACCACAACAGTATAAACAAATTTGGAGTCTGTCAAGACATAAATTTCAACACGTCCTAACGGAATACTCCCCACTCCCTGTTAAGGCTCGTTCCCACCGAGTCGAGAGACGTGAAGATGCAAGAGGCAAGCGACCAAATTTTTTCGACCCCTTCACAGCGAAACGTCAGAAATAGCATTACGCATAGTGAAAAACCGCTTGAAGTTGAAAGTTGGTCTACTCCACGCGGCGAACTGCAAACCGGTTTCAGGCGACCGCGGTGAGGTCAAATTTTGGTCGCTTGCATCTTGTCGCCTTGGTGAGCACGAGCCTTTAGCAGTCGTTTTTTGTTCCTCTCAGCTTCATTGCAACAAGGCAATGTTGAGAGTCTTTACAATTTAAGTATGAAGTTAACGCCAGTACAGGCTTATACTTTATGATTGTGTTTCTCATGATACAGAAGGTATTATTTTTAAAGAGTCAATCATTTTAATTATACCAATGAAAATGATTTCATGTATTTGAAAAAAGACGTCATAAAATTCAGAAGCTGTAGAAGTTAGTCGAATATGTATTAAGGATAATTTTCGGTAAGATAGATGAAAGCAATGATAATTACAAAGATTTTTGCAGTTTAGCTGTAAATAGCATTCACAAAACACCAGTACAGTTCACAATATTATACATACAAACTATAATAATAAAAAAATATATAATTTTTTGAAAGAATTGCAATGGAGTCAACGCACTTTGTTGTTCGTTGATATGATGTTCGTATGAAAGATGCAATTTTTTTTTAATAGCATATTTTTTGTATTGGCGTCACCTGAATTTCCAAGAACTTGCTTAAGGACATGAGTCAATATGTTTTTAAAAATCGTTCAGTTTTATTCAGGATCACATGGAAACAATAGGAAAAAAAAAATGCTGGAAAACTGAACTGAATGCCACGACAGTGCGCTTTTTAATACAAATTTTTAACTTTTGGGAACTACTTTATCTGCGTTTAGTTTTGATTTTACGATATGCATAATATTAAAATAAATTAGTTAATTTGCGTTATTTAAATATACTATTAGAATTTCGTTGGTGATGCTCATATTTCAAAAATGATCAATGAATATTATTTTTCTATATTTATAAGCTTAATTAATTTTTTTTTTTTTCTGAATATAAACATGAAAAAATATAATTAATTTCATGACCGATTAAATGAATTATAAATTTTTAAAATTAATGCTTTATAAAAGAATGCAACAGGGAACAAATTACTAAATATAAATCTCAATATCTACCCAATTTCAATTTTTTTTTTTTTTTTTTTTTTTTTTTCGTTTGTTTAATTTTCCAGATATTTCAATTTCATATTTTCTCAAAAGTTCATGAAACAACAGACTCTATTTAGATTTGAATATTAATTATTCCATTCAAAGGTTATGGGGCCCTGATGGCCGAATGACTAATACCACAGGTTTCGGGTTCGAATCCCGGCAGTGGCATGAATGTTTGTTACCGATTCGGAATCCATTTTAAACCGTAGATTCTGGTTTAATACGACTGTTGGGCGTAGGGGTGACAACCCCACCTCGTAAAAGAAAACCTTTCCTGTCTCGAAATCTGCCAGTAGGCAGACGGCCTTAGCCTATCATGGGGCTGATGAGCCATTGATGATGATTCAAAGATTATGAATTACATTCAAAGTATTTAAGAGTTTTACTGAAACCCTGAATAGTTGCTAAAATATGGAACTGTCATTGTTAAATTTGATTTGATGATATTCTAATGCAAAATATTTAAAAACATTTTCTTGCTCCATATTTAAATGCACCGTAAGTTGCTGAAATTTTTTAATGTAAAGCATTAACGCAAATGGATGACATCTCGAATTAATTTGTTATAATTATTTCATTTTGCAGCATTTTACCTACAAATCCTTTATATTAGGACTTTTTAGATTCTGTTCTGAATAGAAGAATTATTCCTGAAATTATATAACTGTAAATAAGAAAGATATGGAAATTCAATCGATTATTAATCTTACTGGAATATTTATAGAAAATGAAGGTAAATCGATAGCATAAAAGTAGAATTTATGAATAAGTATAGAGCAAATGATAAAGGAAATATGGAAAAAATAATGATAATAATTCTTTGAAATAAAATAAAGAAATTATGACGGTACAAGACATCGTTATTATTAACTAATTAATTAAATTATTACTATATATAATTTTAAAATAATGATAACAATAAGAAATATATGAATAAATAAACATATAAATAGCAAGTTTTGTATTTGGTGAATTATGGATAGGATTAACAAATAATCCAATTGAAAAGATTGATGTTATGATAGAAATAATAATAATAGGGATTATAACTAGAGTGTTGAAATTAATTAATCTTATTATTATAGAAATTTCTCTTGCTAAATTGATTGAAGGAGGTGCAGAGATATTAGCAGCGATAAATAAAAATCATGAAAATGTGATGTTAGGAAATGAATTAAATAATCCCTTAAATGAAATTACGTTTCGTGTATGATGTTTTGAATAAATTATATTTACTATTAAGAATAATGCTGATGATGATATTCCGTGAGCAATTTATTATAATAATTGCCCTGAAGATTCCAATATAATTTAATGTTATAATTCTAGCTAATACTAAATACTTTTTATGAACTGATGAGTATGCAATAAGAGATTTGAGATCCTTTTGTCGAATGCAATTTATTGATGTTATAGACTCCCCTATTAATCTAATTCTAATAATTCAGTAATTTAAAGGATATAATTTTGAATATAATATAAAGAATTAATCCATATCCCCTAATTTTAAAAGAACAGCTGTTAAAATTATTGAATTCTATGAGCTTTAATCATAGATTGTTAAAATATTGGTATTTTTACTAAAAAGCTAAAACAAAAATAAATGATAATTTAATTTGTTGTCTTAAAGTAATTAGAAGTAAAAAATTAGGTAAGATATAATTCCTAAAAGCAAAGGGAGGGATGCTAAAATAGTGTAAATTATTAAATAAATTCCAGCCTGAAGATGTTCTGGTTGGTATCCAATTTTGGTAATTAAGATAAATGTAGGGATTAAAACAATTTCAAATATAATATAAAAATAAAATACATTAATAGCAGAAAATGTTATTATTAAAATTAATAAAATTGATGAAATTAAAAAGAAAGATTTTTTAATGATGATGATAACACAATTATTAAAGTTCTAATAATAGACAGTAGAATTATTAAAGTAGATAATGTATCTAAAAATGTAAATTTATTGATAATTATGGTTGATAAAAAATTAAATTTTAAAAAATAATATAAAATTCTTAAAGATAAAATAGATAGATAAATAGGAAAATTAAAAAAGAATAAACTGATGGAAATAATACTTTTATCAAGGAATAGAATTAGAAGATTTATGAAATCGACATATGGATACTAAGAGAATAAGACCGAAAGATGATCCAGATACCATAATTGTTAATATTACTAATAAAGAAATAAGGGAAAATGAAAATAAATTTAAAGATAAAATTGTTAAAATAGAAACTAGCATAAGTTCTAAACTTAAGAGGAGTAAAATAATAGATTTTTGTCATCATCAAAGGGATGAAATTCTAATAATGAGCATAATTTTAATAAAATTAATAATAGAAATTTCTACATCCAAAGTAGATGTTTTAAATAAACTATAAAGAATTATGGTTCATTAGTAGATTTACCTTCCCCTTCTAGATTAACATATTTTTGCCATTTTGGATCTTTATTAGGAGTATTTTTAATATTTCAAATTGTAACTGGATTATTTTTAGCTATACAATTTTCTGGGAGAGTAATCTTATCATTTGATAGAGTAATTCATTTGGTTCGAGATGTAATTTATGGATGATTATTACGAGTATTTCATGCTAATGGAGCAAGATTTCTTTTTCTATTTATATATATTCACATAGGGCGAGGTATCTATTATGGATCCTACCGATTTGAAAAAACTTGATTAAGAGGTGTAACTATTTTACTATTATCAATAGCAACCGCTTTTTTAGGATATGTTCTTCCATGAGGCCAAATGTCTTTTCGGGCTGCTACTATAATTACTAATCTGCTATCAGCTACCCCATATATAGGTGTAATATTAGTAGAATGAGTATGAGGGGGATTTTCTGTAGGAAATCCTACTTTAACTCGATTCTTTGCTTTTCATTTTATTTTACCTTTTATTATTTTATTTATAATAATTTTACATTTATTATTTTTACATGAAACGGGGTCAGGAAATCCATTAGGTGTAAATAGAGATATTGATAAAATTAGATTTCATCCTTATTTTACAATAAAGGATGTATATGGATTTTTGGTAGCATTTATTTTATTTCTTACTATTTGTTTAATAAGACCTTATGTCTTTATAGATTCGGAAAATTTTATTCCTTCAAATCCTATAGTAACTCCAGTACATATTCAACCTGAATGATATTTTTTATTTGCATATACAATTTTATGTTCCATTTCAAGTAAAATTGGGGGTGTAATTGCTTTAGCTATATCTGTAATAATTTTATATTTTTTACCTTTTTTTCTTCATCATAATTTTCGAAGAAATATATTTTATCCTTTTTTAAAATTATTACTCTGATATTTTGTTGTAAATTGAATATTATTGACTTGAATCGGGGCTTGTGAAGTAGATTATCCTTATATACAGTTAGAAATAAATTTGACCTCTTTTCAGGAAAAATAAATAATTAATAATAATTGATAAATCCTGATACAAAAGGGAAAATAAATTTCTATTTTTTAATTTATTTATACCTTTACAGTTGTTAAAAAATATTAATAGAAAATTATATATAATAAAAATTTTTGATATAAGTTAATAAAAATAGTTATTTAAATCTTTTCAGTGTAAATGAAATGCTAAGTAGCTTAAAAATCCTTGATACTCTTTCCAGAACATCAACTATGTTACGATTTATCTTATCTTTAGATAAGGGTGATGGGCGATATGTGCACATCTTTACAAAATTTCATTATTAATTATTATTTAATAATTACTTTTAAATCCTTTTTCGAAATTTATTCTTATAAATTTGTCCTTAAATTATATTTATAGTAACCCACCTTAACTTAATTGTAGTGTACACCTTTACCTAACATATTAATATTATTTAGAACAACAAATTTAAAGAAATTCTTAGATGGCAGTATATAAAATATTAAACTAAGTGAAATTTATCGTGGATTATCGATTAAAAGACAGGTTCCTCTAAAAATAAAGATGCTGCCAAACTACATGAGTTTTTATAATAAGCATATACTGCTTATAAATTGTATTAAAATAGTAGGGTATCTAATCCTTTTTTACCTTTAAAATTTTACTTAACATAATAAATTATTTGGTTAAAATAATTTAGTTGGGAATTATACAAATATTACTAGTTTAACCGCAACTGCTCCCACTAAAATCAGTTAATAGGAAAATTTTATAAATTTAACTATGTTAATATAATAAAAGTTTTAAATCTCAAAAATAAATAAAGAGAAAAATATTTAATAATAAGGTATAATTTAATTCGACTGCTTGTTTTTTTTCAAAATTTTTCATTTTTTTTGAAGTGAAAGTTTTTTAAAACTATAAATATTTTTAATAAAATTTGAGGGAACCGCTGCACGAAGAAATTTGCTCGCCTATACACTTTTCATTTTTTAACAAATTTCTTAAATTATAGTTAAATGCTGTAACAAACAAACAAACAAACAAACAAACGGAAAAAAAAAAAAAAAAAAAAAAAAAAAAAAGGTATTTATTTCTAGGGTTTTTTTAGTAGTAAGATGTGAAGATTGATTTTTAATTTGGGTAGGTCTGGAAATTAATATGATAAGATTCATTGCTTTGATTTTTAGGCGATGAATAGATGTTGATTCTTGTATAAAATATTTTTTTGTTCAAAGATTAGGTTCAGGGGTTATAATAATCCTATTTTATTCAGATTTTTTTTATTTTGATTACTTAAGAATAGTAGCATTGAAATATAAAATGGGGGCAGGTCCTTTTTTTTTTTGATTCCCAGCTTTATGTGATGGGATTAGATGAGGATCTTGTTTTTTATTAATAACAATTCAAAAAATTTTACCTTTAATTTTAATTTCTATAATATTAAGAATAATAGCTTGAATTATTATTTTTATTAGATTACTAACAGGAGTAATAGGGTCTATAAATCAAAAGGGATTAAAACGTTTAATAGCTTATTCTTCTATTCATCATATAGGATGAATATTAATTTTAATATATTTTGAAGAAATGTATTGAATTATATATTTACTAGTATATAGAATAATAATTATAGGAATTGTATATTCTATAAAAATTAATAATTTATTAGAAATAAGTAGTTTAAAGGGACAATCTAATAAGTGGGTTTTTGTTTTAGGAATAATAAGATTAGGGGGTATGCCTCCGTTTATTGGTTTTTTTTTTTAAAAATGGTGAGCTCTTTATATAATTATATAAATTGATTATATACTTTTAATAATCATATTATTATTATCTGTAGTAATAATTTATATTTATATTCGTATTGTTTACTCAATTGTTATAGGTGGAAGAGATTTAATAAGATGAAATTATTATAATTTTTCTATGGAAAAGGTAATGAGAATAGATATAATTTTTTTGTTAGGGGGCAGAATATCTATACTAATTTATATAATAATATTATAGAATATTAAGATATACATTCTATTAGACTTCAAAATTAAAAGAGCTTCATATGAGGACTTACAATCCTCCATCTTAATAGATTACATTAGAAGAATTGCAAACTAATGTTTGGAGTAAACTATAATTTCTGCAATGACTGTATTCAGCTAATCATAAGGATATTAGAACATTAAATTTAATTTTTGGTGCGTGATCAGCAATAGTCGGCACAGCTATAAGAGTAATTATTCGAGTCGAGTTAGGACAACCAGGGAGAGTTTTAGGTGACGATCAACTTTATAATGTTATTGTCACAGCACATGCTTTTGTAATAATTTTTTTTATAGTTATACTAATTTTAATTGGAGCATTTGGAAATTGATTAATTCCTTTAATATTAGGAGCACCCGATATAGCATTTCCACGAATAAATAATTTGAGATTTTGACTTTTACCTCCATCTTTAATATTATTAATTACTTCATTGATAGTAGAAATAGGTGTAGGGGCAGGGTGAACTGTTTATCCTCCTTTAGCTTCTCTTGAGGGACATACTGGAAGATCAATAGATTTTACTATTTTTTCACTTCATTTAGCGCGTGCTTCGTTAATTATAGGAGCAATTAATTTTATTTCTACTATTATTAATATACGATGAGTAGGTATAACTATGGAAAAGGTTCCTTTGTTTGTATGATCAGTCTAATTACTGCAGTATTATTATTGTTATCTCTTCCTGTATTAGCTGGTGCTATTACAATATTATTAACTGATCGAAATTTTAATACTTATTGTTTTGATCTTTCAGGTGGAGGAGATCCTATTTTATTTCAACATTTATTTTGATTTTTTGGGCAGCCTGAGGTATATATTTTAATTTTACCAGGATTTGGAATTGTATCTCATATTATTAGATTGGCTGTGGGTAAGCGTGAACCATTTGGTAATTTAGGAATAATTTATGCTATAGTAGGAATTAGATGTATAGGATTAGTATATGAATATAGGATCTTAGTATATGAATATGATTGTGGATCTCTTAATTGACTATAATCATATCTATGGCTTAAAACTTGTGCACTAATCTGCCAATACTAAGATTATTAGCTTCAAGCAGATACATTGTTACTGAATGGAAGATTTTTTTTTTTTTTTTTTTTTAGTTAAAAGTTGATTTGCATTCAACCAATATGTTTTACATACTAAATAGTAATATGAAACTTCTAATTTCTAATATAGCGAAAAGCTACTATAATAATGAACTTATAAGCAGTTTGATTTCGACTCAAACAGAGGATTTATTAGTGAAATTCACATCATTATTTCATGATGAAAATGATTTAGACTTCTTTATCTTCAATAAAGTGCTCTTAATAAGCTAATTGATTAAAAGATAATTAAAATTGGAGATAATGTTAAAATTATAATAATAAATATTATTTGAATAGATAATTTATCAGGAATAATGGATAAATTAGAAGAAATATTATACGAACGAGAGGGTCCATATGATTCTTGTCAGTGCTTATCATTTTTATAAAATGAAATTATTTTGTTAATAATAGGATTAAAGAGAAAAGTTGTAAGAAAATGATTAAATCAAAGTGAAATTGCTGCTTGACCTAAGTTTTTGTAATATTTATGAATAAATTGAATTAGGACTCCTAGAGAAATTCCAATTAAAATATTAATAATCATAGAAATTTTTATTTTAAAGGAATAATAATAATTTGTTCAGGATTATAAGTTCATAAAAATAAAACTCCTATTAAGATTGAAAGGGGTGCTATAATTGTAATAGGATACTCAATATTATTACTTGGGTGAATGTTAACATCGGGATTAGATTTAAGTAAGAATTTTATAGAAAATATTACTATTCGAAATGAATAGGCTGCGGTTATACCAATAGAAATAATTATTAAAATTGTAATAGTTGATAAAAGTTTAGAATAAATTAGTGATTCAATAATAAGATCTTTTGAAAAAAATCCTGATATAAAAAGAATTTGGTATTTACGTATTAACGGTACCTTGGCGACAGACTTGTCGGTTTTTAAGTGCCGCCAATCCTTATTATTTGGAATAAAAATATTTTGAAAGCGTTTTTATTTTAAATGAAGTGTTTCATATATATTTTATTATTTGGAACAAAAATTTTAAGTGTAAATTGGCGCCAAATCTGAAGCTGCGGTTGGCGCATGTGCTCTTTATTGGCGCAACTGTCGCCAAGGTACCGTTAATACGTAAGTACCAGGAATTCCTATTAACGCACAACAGGCTACTCCTAAAATTGATATAATAATAGGCGAAGAAGATATTATAGTTCCTATATGTCATATATCTTGATATCTAGAAGAATGAATTACTGAACCGGCACATAAAAATATTAAAGATTTAAATAAAGCGTGGATAATTAAATGAAAAAAAAAAAAAGCCCAAGAAATAGCACCAATAGAAATTGAAAATATTATAATGACAAGTTGTCTAAGTGTAGACAAAGCAATAATTTTTTTTTACATCTATTTCCCAGTTGGCGGATATTCTTGCGTAAATTGTAGTTATTCTTGAAATAATTAGAATTATGATTATTGAAATTGGCACGAGATGACAGTAGAGCGACACACCAAACAAAACCTCGAAATGCTGGAATAATTCAGGTGGAGGGTTCGAATCTGAACTCGGCTCCTTTCGCTATTTATGCTGCGATGTGCACCATAATTCTTTTCTATCGACTAGTAAACATATTAGGTTTATATTTTATTTTTTACATCTTTTTTTTTGTAAGCAAAATAAAAGGACTCGAATAAAATATCAAAAAATAAAAAAGATAATCGGTTAAGAATGCGGCGTTTTTTTTTAGTGTGTATTAATTCTTCGCTTTCTAGATCATCATTGCGGGCTGCCACCGTTTAGCATAACCCTTTCAGTAGTTTGTTTACCTTTTCAATAGTCTTGTGGCATGGACAACGGGTCCCTCATTGTACCGAATTTAAACTTTTAATTTTTTTAATTTTAATTTTATGTATTTTTTAAATTTTTTTGAGTGCCATTTATTTAAATTTAGAAAGTTCATCTTGTTATTTGTACATTACTAACATTAAGCAGCCTATTAAAATTGTAATTTATATCTATGCATTAAGACGAGGAGGTTAAAGTGTCTATCCCCATGGGTACTTTGTAATCGGTACGCCAGTTGCCAGTCTGGAATAATTCGTTGAGAGAGAAAAATAGCATTAGATGTGCAGTGTCGGTGTCTTTTGACCATTTAACTTGCCTCATCACACATTCATCAGAAATCTGTACGGAGATCGCCTACAATTATTTGTAGGTTTTTAGATGCGCCCCGACTTCATAAAGTTTGAGAATCACAACGTTGTTACTTTTCTCGTTCACCAAACGAAATAGCATTTGTTATGTCTAGTAAACGCTTCCAACGACTTTTCATTTGACTTCATGATTGCATTCGTGAGTGTATGTGTGTGGGAGGGGAGCGCAGGGAGATGGCTTTATTAAAACCAAGAGCTATTTAGAAATGGAATTAATTAGCTAACTAGAGTCGGAATAAATGTTTGCGTTTGTTTTGACTGCATATAATTTGAACGACGACCGAAGTTCCTTCTTTCTCTTTTTATTATTTGTATCTTTTAGATTTTAGTTTTGAGACTGACTTTTTATTAAGTTAATTCTTTTACAGCGAATTCGGCGCACAGAAGTTTATTCACTAAGAATAAACTCGTTACGAGATTATGCCGTCACTGATTTGTCAGTGGCCTTCCTCGCCCTACGTCACTTTTCTCTTAGGAAGCGCTCTAGTAGGAAATTAAAGCCAAAAGGTTTTTCATATATGTGTTGCCTGTTTCAAGATTTGGCAGAATAGTGTTTTTTAGGGTAATTAATTATAATATTGGGTTTGATTATTAATATATTAAAAAGACACCACAAGTTTAGACTAATAAGTATAATTTTCTGTTCTAGATTTTTTAAACACTCCGCATATTTTTTTCTCATTGTCAAATTTCTGTATAGGACGTTTGAAATAAAATTGATTCATTTTAATTACGATTGGGTAAAGCAAAGAGAATTGCCAATATTGTTATTTTTACTAAGAAGCAAATGTAATATAAAAAAATTCCAGATGAGTAAAAGCATTCTAAACCTAAAGTTTTTCACTATTAAATTTCTGTCAAAATAAAACATATTTTATTGGTACCACCTGAATTTCCAACAACTTGGTTAAGAAAATTGAAGTCAGTTGGATTATTCCATGTGATCAGGTAATTTTATTCAAGTATTGGTTATATTTTTATCAAGTAAAGCATCATATTTTCTGGGGAGGGGGATAAAAAAAACAAATTAATGTTAAACAGCACGACATAAGAAATTTAAAAATAATAAGAGTATTCTTTATAAAGACACAAGAATTGGGGGATAGTTTAAGTCAAATTAACAATATTTTACTTCGTAACTAATTAAATAATTTAATTTTAAAAAGCCATTACTTTAAAATGCTCTAAATGTATTTAGCCAATTTAATAATTTATAATCTTAGCGTAGCATGTTGACTTCTTGTTCTATACCGACACCAACACTTGGGTAGGTCAACGTTTCAACGGTGAGAGCGCCCTTCAGAAAGACCCCTACCAGGAGTGATATTTCTCAGTCAGCATGCAACTCAGGTAATGACACGCAAGTCTTTGGGGTAGACGTGCCAATGAAATAGTTAACCAATATCGAGTTGAATTTGCACCAGTCGACGATTTACCGCTATTAAAAATTCGTGGGACCAGTAATAAAGCAACGAGCACGGTGGAAAAAAAAAAACACCACTTCTAGAAATGTCACATTTAAAAAAAATTCCAATAATGTTTTAAACTATGTTATAACATTACTTTGGCTAAATCAATATTTATGTCCATTGTAGTAAGCTCTACTTTTAGAAATTGATTTTGTAATATAAAATAGATAACGTATATGCCACATTAATGTGAAGTAACGTCCTTCTTTAATAAATATTTGGTACTTACGTATTAACGGTACCTTGCGATTATTACGCCAATAAAGAGCACACGCGCCAACCGCAGCTACAGATTTGGCGCCAATCTACACTTAAAATTTTTGTTCCAAATAATAAAATATATATGAAACACTTCATTTAAAATCAAAACGCTTTCAAAATATTTTTATTCCAAATAATAAAGATTGGCGACACTTAAAAACCGCCAAGTCTGTCGCCAAGGTACCGTTAATACGTAAGTACCAAATATTTATTATTAAAATTTGATGAGAAAAATATTAAATAGATGTTTTTCGAAATTCTGCAGTTCATTGTTTAAATATATGAAGCATTTTCTTTTGAAAGGTCTTGGGAAGGTAAATTTTGCAGAAAAGAAAAATTAAAAAGGATAACTTACTGATTCTATACTGAAGGTATCAATTTATAGATTTAAATTTAAAAATGCGCAACTTTGAATGAGTGCTACTATAACGACAAGGAAACTTAAGACTGCTTGCCTTTATTGGAAACCTTTTTTTTTTTTTTTTTTTTTTTTTTTTTTTTTTTTTTTTAAGAAATTGCCTTATATCGGTTAAAAATAAATCAAATTTTTAAAGTATATATATGTACAAAAAAAAAAAAAAAAAAAAAAATACAAATACAAATCCATCCTTAGTTAATCTGCTGGTCCGATATACAGGTTAACCGTAAAATAAGAACGAAACACATTACAGCAATCTTACAAAAATAAAGACTATAGAATTCAAAACGAATTTTTTTTTCTTGAAAATTCTCATTTTCACTTTGAAATAAAATTGTCTTTGTTTTCACCAGACGATCTTTTTAGAACAATTTTTTATTAGGAAGGGATTAGGGAAAAGGGGCCTGATGGTTAGAGCTCTGGCTTTCGGTGCCACAGGTTTCGGGTTCGAGTCCCGGCGGATGTTGGGAGTGGTTCGGAATACACTTTAAACCGTAGGTCCCGGTCTAATATGACTGTAGCGCTTTGGGCGTAGGGGTGATAATTTTACCTCGTAAGAAAAAAACATTTCTCTTCTCAAATCTGCCAGCAGGCATACGATCTTGGCCCAACATGGGGCTGTGTCACCATTGATGATGATTAGGAAAAGAATTTAAGTTATTTTACAAATAATTGTTTTTATTCAACAATATTGAAAATACAAAAATCATACAATGATGGTTTATACCAACCGAATACATTGTAAAACATCGTTTTAAAACGGCTTAGTTAAAGGAAATGGATTAAAATACGTTATACACAAAAGACAAACTAAGCATACAGTGGGTTAAAATGAATGCAGGAATGATGTTATGTAAAATAGATTTATTAATCGTTTTTTTTGGGAGAGAAATCACTGACTTGATTTATTTGTCAAATTTCAGATTAAATATATTCTTTTAAATTTAAATTTTAAATTAAAATCTATCTATTTCAGATAACATAATCGGCAGTTTAGTTTACATCCCCCTCTTTTTGGAGCTACATTATTTCTCACTTTGGACAAGAGTTCAGAGCTGATTAAGCAAAATGTTTCGTAGAAGCCTCCAATCGAGGAGCTGAGTGGGCGGGCATTCCACCTCCCACTTGCACAGATCGCAATACAATACGGAACACAAAGTTATCTAGTGGGTGGGCCTTCCTTCCTCCTTGGCTCGCGGAGTTTCTCCCCCTTCCACCTTTCTCTATCAGGTTCGTATCATTGCTTTCACTAGAAATGCTTCTGTGATTTCAAGTTTTTTTTTTTTTTTAAAAAAAAAAAAAATGCAGTTCATTAGGGTACAGCGGACGGTCAGTGCATATTATTTTAAGCTTTACAACATAATTAACAGAAATAGTTATGGGTTTGATTTAAAACATTAGGTTTTAAAATGTAGTATTTACTAAAAGTTGAATTTGGATTCCAAATCTGTATTGTTCATGTTTTTATAATTATCATTTGTATTTTGGTTCAACGGCATATATATATTTTTATCGCAGAAAGATATGGGTAAAATATAACGCAAGTTGGTACTTACGTATTAACGGTACCTTGGTGACAGACTTAGCGGTTTTTAAGTGTCGCCAATCTTTATTATTTGGAATAAAAATATTTTGAAAGCGTTTTGATTTTAAATGAAGTGTTTCATATATATTTTATTATTTGGAACAAAAATTTTAAGTGTAGAACAAAAATTTTAAGTAGCTGCGGTTGGCGCCTGTGCTCTTTATTGGCGCAACTGTCGCCAAGGTACCGTTAATACGTAAGTACCCGCAAGTTTTAAAACAAAGTTCTGAAAATGGAGATTTGGTTTGGCTTGTCGCTCTACGGTCATCTTGTGCACACGAGGGCTAAACCTACAATTAACCTACAATTAAACGTGGATTCCGAACCCCACACAAACATCCATGCCTCCGCCAGGATTCGAACCGGAAGCCGGTGGTACCAACGGTCAGAGAGCTAGCCAATTGGCCATCGGGCCGCTGAAAATGGAGAAGTTAATACGTTTCCTACATAGACTTGCTGAAAATATTACATATTTTAGAAGTGAACAATATCGAGTTTTAAAAGGAAACTCTGTTGTTGTTGTTGCTTATCCCCTTGATTTAGAATCCTAAACCAAGTCCAGTAGATCATGCTGCATCAATAGATCGTAAACTGTCCTCCCCTCATTCAACAGTTGCCTCACAGAGGCACCAATACAATCTATGAGATGAGAGGGAGATGCGATGGTCGAACAATGACAAAGGGCATATGTCTTCTCGTCTCCATTGAAGGTCAAACTCTTAATGTGGCCAGTCCTTAGTCTAGCTAAAACCGTCTGAGCAGGTCTAGGACAGGAGCACTGTATGGACATACCAGGATATTTAGCGGCGTACCATGCATGAATTGGTGGCGACCTCCAAGAGGTATTCACTCTGGCTAAAGTCATGGAATGAACCTCTGAAGCTAACAGATTGGAAGAAGAACTTTGGGAAGTTCGCAACCTTCCCTAGCGAGCAGATCAGCAATTTCATTTCCGTAGATGCCC
This sequence comes from Caerostris darwini, assembly GCA_021605075.1. Lineage (NCBI taxonomy): Eukaryota > Metazoa > Arthropoda > Arachnida > Araneae > Araneidae > Caerostris > Caerostris darwini. The sequence goes on from BPLQ01002743.1 coordinate 16,306, forward strand.
ACATGGGAGGGAATCCACTGCAAGCACACCGATCCGATCTGGTCCAAAACAGCTAGTTTGGAAACTATATCCTGCCCCAATTTGTCCAAGATGCTTGGCCAATTTTTCAAATACTGTATTGAGCTCTTACTATCAGTCAGAATCCAAACATCAGGTACTTTAAAGTCTAAAGCTAGATTCAGAGCTTCGCTTATAGCAGTTAATTCTGAGCGGAATACTGAGCTGTGGTCCGGGTTTCTAAAACGATATCTAAATTCTCCTGTACTTGTCTTCATAAAAATTCCGCTACCTGTTCTTCCAGAGTCAGATTTGCTTCCATCAGTGTAAATAACCAGGGCCCGAGGAGAAATGTTATTGATGATCTCGAGAGCCAAGTGACGCAGCAACTCCGGGTGTTCTTCGTGTTTGATAAATTTCACATTCAAGTCTTCATTAAAAGTTACATTACTAAGTACAGTAGTAGGTGTCAGTAGATTAAAAGGAACACTGGGCTCGACTTCAATATCTGCCAATCCCTGCTTCCATATTAAACCCAAAGGGCTGTCCTTTTTAATCTTTGGTTATTCGTCCAGTTCGATAAAAGGTTAGATGATCTGTTATACGGCTTAAAACTCTTTAGCTTTGCGACGTACTTCGCCATATTTATTTCTCTTCTCAATGAGAGGGGCTGAAGATCAGCCTCATAACAAGCAATATCATTGGGACAACTGTGCCTGAGACCAGTGATAATTCTGGCAGCACTAGATTGTATTCTCTCTAGTTTTTTTAGGTTAGTATTTGCAGCAACTTGATAGATCTGGTAGCCATATTCAAGGATTGGCCTTATAAGAGCAGTATAAGTGATCTTGAGTGTGCCTGCATCGGCTCCCCAATCTCTTCCAGAGATGTATTTTAGTAGCTGAAGCCTTTTCCTACCCTTCTCACAGAGTCTGTTAATGTGCTTACTACTGTTAATTTCAGTATCTAGAGTAAACCCTAGATAGGTAGGAGTTTTAGTCGAGTCTAGTAATTGTCCCTTTAGAAAAATTTTTGGCTGATAGTTGAATAAGTGTCTGTTAGTTGTGAAGAGGCAACTTATAGATTTGGTTGTGTTAAAAGCCAATTTATGCTCATCTGCAAAGTGTTGAATTTTCTCCAAGGTGTCGTTGAGTGTTTTTTCTAGTTTAGTTAAATCCGAATTGTGGTCCCAAACGATAATGTCATCAGCAAAGATGCCTATTTGACAAGGGGAGACAACTCTCTCGATACCAGTCAAATATAATGAAAAGAGGGTGGGGCTCAAAACTGAACCCTGTGGGATTCCTTGATATGTTTTAAAAATTTCGGACAAGCTGTTCTGATATCTCACTCGAAAAGATCTGTTTTTCATAAAATCTGAAAGCCATGGGAGTGCACGACCCTTGATATCAAACTCTGAAAAGCATTTCCCCAGTAGCTTATTTTTCCAAACTTTGTCAAAAGCCTTAGTGAGATCGAGAAATACGGCCATAGTGTGTCTGGAAGGCTTCATATTGTGTGCATCCCTAACCCGTTGGACAAAGTAGAGTATTTGGTCGATTGTACTATGTCCCTTGCGAAACCCATATTGTTCTTGTGGCAGCATGTTACGGTTCATGAGATGAAAAGTAATTCTCCTCAGGATAATTCTCTCCATAAGTTTACACGTCATGCAAGTGAGTGCAATTGGTCGATAGCTTCCCATGCTACTAGCATCCTTATTTGGCTTACGAATGGGAACAACAATCGCAGTTTTCCATTGCCTAGGTAATCTACCCAGTTTCCATGATAAGTTAAAAATATGCAGGAGTCTTTTAGTTGCACATGATCCAAGATTTACTATAAATTGTCCATGTATACCATCAGGTCCCGGTGATTTCTTGAAATCTAATTGCTGGATGGCATAAAGTAGTTCTGAAGAAGTAATTGGAATATTAAATAGTTCATTACTGGCTGGAACCCTGCAAGATCTGATTAGTTTTCTGGTCGCTCTGCCAGTCTTTTTGTTCTCCCTTCCTAAGGCCAATTTGCTTTCTTCAGAATAGTAGTTTCCCAATGCATCTGCAGTTTCTTTGTCATTTACAGTGGAAGTTCCATTGATACCAATGATAGAATTTGTATTTTCCACCTGTGGTTGTATTTTGTCAAGTTTTTGGCTAATCGCCAAAGTCTGGTATTAGGAGTTTTATAATCCAAGCTCTTACACAGGTCCTGCCAGTTGCTCTGCTTTATAGAACAATACTCCCGTTTGATCTCAGCATTAATTTTGTTAAGTTCAATTCTGGCATCTGTGTTATCATTTAAATTATGGCTCTGCAGCAGATGTTCTCTTTTGGCCAATAATTTTTGTAAGTCCTGTGAATCATTGGTGAAAGCTGGTCTTGTTTTCTTATGCTTACCTCTTGGTACAGCACCCTCTGCAGCCGTAAAAATAGAATGCTTAAACACAAACCATTCATTTTCTAGATTTTCTGTAATAGGGTTCTTCTGAAGCTGTTCGTTTAGGTTTTCTCAAATAAAGTCCAATTAGCTTTTTTAAAATTCCAATATATATTGTTGTTTCCGTAGGTCTTGATGTCGTAGTCCAACTCAATCAAAATAGGGTAGTGATCACTTCCAACATAGTCAACAACTTTCCATGAGCAATATGGAAATAAGTCTGACTAGAGATGGTCAAGTCGAGTGCATCAGTAGTATTATAACTATGAGAACGATATGTGGGTTCCATTATTTAAGAAAAGAAAGGCTTTATCATTTGATAAGTTTTCCAGATCCTGTCCCTATTATTTTTCCAAAGCACAACCCCAAGCAGTGTGCTTAGCATTTAAATCCCCAATAAGGACTGTAGCATTGGTAAATAGTCCTCCAAAGCATCCAAGTCTAATTTCTGATTATTCGATTGGGTGATACAAATTAAAAATGTTAATGTTATTGTTATGTTTCCTTGACAAAACTGTAATTCCTTGACTTTCCAGACTTTTCCTCGGTGAATTGATGCGGTCGATCCTCTGAAAATACACATCTCTAATTAGAAACATGAGGCCTCCCACCACCATTGGAAGACCTGTCCTGACGGACTATGTTATACCCTTTTTACTCTTAGTCGATGTCTTGTATTTAATTTCGTCTCTTGAGAGCAATAATTGACACTTGGTGTTTGCTGGCAAGCTCTAAAAAATCTTATCAAAGTTTGACTCTCGAAGACGGAGTACACAGTCCATTTATATTGCACTGTAAAATACGAAGTTTTCTTATCTTTCTACACTTGGGGGAGACTGTAACTTTTTCGAGCGGAACCCTCTGCCTAAATCTCGCTCGCGTCCCTGTTTATCCAGCGCGACGGACGATGCTGTATTTCTAACATTTAGATGCAACTGATCCATGGCTAAGGGCAGAAGCAGCTTCAATTTTGGGAGAGGAACCACGAGGGCTGAAGTCTGACTTTTTCCTCCAGGTGCCTGCTATGCTTTAGCTGGATGTAATAGGGTGGCCTTCACGCCTTGGGTG
>BPLQ01002745.1:0-22546 GCA_021605075.1 Caerostris darwini
GGGCATTTTAAAAAAATCAAAAATAGACTTAGGAGAGAATAAAGGGCTGTTCTAGAAAGAACTATTGCTGACGAGTAGAATGCCTATTAGAAAGTCAAAATTGGATAACAAGAACCAGACAATTTTATAATTTTAAAAAATGCAATTAAAATTTAAAACAAAATTGAAGTGAAAGAAAGAACATAAAAACGCCATTAGATGTGCTATTAATATGCAGACTAATGGGGGCAAAAAATTGAGGAAAATTGGCTAGAAGTGATAGTTATCGAGATATGGGCTAATTAAGAAAACCGATTAACTTAATTAGACCCATATCTCCTTTGCTACTTACGATAGATGGAAACTGTAAATTGGGAAATGTTAGCTAAATATGAGGGGGTCTTGAGTGTTAAGCGGTTCAACTAATACGCGATAATTTAACTACAGACAATTTTGAATGGATTGAATCATCTCAAATCAGCTAGGATAAAATATTTATAAAAAAAATTTCTAAATGACACACATAGATGCAACTAATATTTAATTGCTTGCAATACATGTGTTATTAATGCTGTGAAAGCGGGTTTGCACTAGATTCAATATTTTAAGAGATATTAAAGCACAAATGGAATGGTAGAAACGAGAACATTGTCAACATCATTACATAAACAAATACTATAATTTAATTAAAAAAATTTCTAATTGTTACATTTATAAATTCAAATTTTTTAAAAATTGGATAATTAGTCGAAGAGATATTGATTTAAATCAAAGAAATACTTTAATCAAAACGAAAAATAAAGCTGCAATCTAAGATCTGTTGCCTCCTTCTACGGACTAGGGGAAAACGCGAGTGAAAGGGTTGCCGTGAGGTCCTTTCTTAAAAAAATCATAGAAAATTAAGTAATAATGACAATACCTAAAACAAATAACGACAAGAAAAACAATCGATTAAGGTTTTAGGATGTCAGAAAATAAAAAAATAATTTTTAATAGGGAGGACACTATGATCTCGTAAAAATAAAACACCAAAAATATTGGTAACAAAACGACTTTTTCAATGAACAATCTAAACTTTAAAAATATACAAAAAATAGAAAATACAAAAATACAATTTTGAAATTGGTAATGATTTAATCAGAAAGCGATTCTCTTTAACTATGAACCAGCCGTTTTGTTGAAATCCCAATACTTTTAGAGAAAATACTTGGTAAACGCAAAGGTAGAAAGGAGAACATGGCCTACAAATTATGTAAACAACAATTTAAGAATTCAAAAAAGTGGGAAAATAATAAGATACAAAAACACTGATGGAAATTTTTTAGAAAAACCGCTGTGAAGATACTTTTATGCTGACACAGAACTTGAGAAACGATGATAAAATTACTAGAGAACACTTTCCAGGCCGTGGGAGAGGCTTAAGATTTGGAAAAAATTGACAATGAACTACTGTGGAAAAATTTGAATTACCATAATCAATTCACGTCCAGCCAAGCCAGAAGGATTTTAAAGAAATAAAACGCTAAAAAATAATCGAATCGCAAACATAACGAAGGAGCTGATTTTAAAAATTTATTAAGAATTAAACGATAAAATAAATAATCGTTCATCATCAAATAAATAATCGTAATATAGTTCATATTCCAAATAGTGACATATTTTTGAGTATTATCAATAGAAATGTAAGCCGTTTATCTATCCATTAAAAATCACTGCAATGGCTCTGTTTCAACGTGGATTGACGCCTCTTTGTATCACCCATGCCTGACTTTTAAGCAAGGAATTCCTATTCGACTCCTTTTGGAATTTAGGATGCCTACGACAAGAAATTTGTTAATAATTTCATTTAACCCTATAGAGACGTCCCAGCGCGAAGTGATTTTACAGGAGGATTGTGTTGCGAGGAGAAAGAATAAAATCGCTGACTTCGAGATCGTTGAGAAAGGGGAAAAAAAATCTGAGAGGAGGCTTTAAATCTGAGAGGAGCCAATCGTCTTGTGCGAGCCAATCGTGTCATTCATTTTCAAATAATATTTGGTTTTAAAAGATATTTTGTTTGGGATTCAAAGGGGTTCTATTTTTTATTTATTTATTTTTTAAATTCCTTTTCCGGAATTCTTTTATTGAATAATATATGTTTATTTATATGTTTTATTTATAAATTAATTTTTATTACACTTGTTAATGATTTTTAATCTGATTATGATGCAAAATGAAACAGGGAACGCAATTCAGTTTAAATTTAGCAAAAATAAATAAACATTTACATATTAAAAATTTTTATTTATTGTTTTTAGATTAGTGCAGATCAGATAATTTTGCTAACCAGGAATACGGGACACTTTATCCAAGCAATTTTTTTTTTCCATTTCCACATTGTTTGCTCCATATTTTAAATTGGTACTCAGAAAAAGAGATTATGGAAGTTCTTTCTAGATAGTACATTATACTGTTCTATCCTGTTAGGATCAACATATAATTGTGAATGAACACTTTGAGACATGAATAAATAAATCGGTAAATGAAAGTCATTTGACTCATCACTTTCGTTCTTGCTAATTACAAAAATGGAATCCAATAATAAAATACGTCTGAAATCAATACAATATCGTGTATAATGTGACCTCGCCTCGTTTTCAGGCAATCTGTCGCCAATCACAGGTTCACAGCACGCCAAACGAGCCACTTTTAAGAACCACGCCAACATTTTTCGACGTCCAAAATATACGAAATTCGGCGGTAATACCCAAAAAGTTAGGCAATGATGGCACGAAAAGGAGCTGCAATGGCGTTAAGAAAGAATAGTTGAAAAACCGTAGTTGATGAGCTTTGTAAAATAAATACAAAATGTTTGGAGCTTTGTTCTTTGAATAATTAAGAAATATTCGAATTAGACAATTTTTAACTCAAGGGGAAAAATTGAAAAAAGATTTATTAAACTTAATGAGAGTGCAGAAGCATCTCTTGAGTAATTCTAGCCACAGTACACCCCGATAACTGTGGCGGCATGATGACCAATTGGCTAATGCTCTGGACATTGGTACGAAAGGCTTCAGGTTCGAATCCTAGCGGTGGCAAGGAAGTTTCTGAGTGGTTCGGAATCCCCATTAAACTGTACGGCCCGGTCTAATTAGCCTAAAGTGAGCACAAAACGACTATAGAGCTAAACACCACACCCCAAAACTGTGCGAATGAATTCCTGGAAAGGCGGCTTCTAACGATAATAGTGGAGTGAAATTGTTCAAATATATTCACACCTATTATTTAATATACGAAATTCGACGGTAATACGTAATAGCTAGACAATGATGGTCAAGTGCACTGCGTTTTACAAATACGTAAGCCTGCAAGCTTGCTCGCTACTCGTTCTCATGAAATGGCACGAAAGCAGCTACAATGATGTTAAGAAGGAATAGCTTTTTTGCTTATGCACCTGAGGAGAAAGCCAAGCTTTTAGCTGATAGCCTACAAAATCAGTTTGAAATGAACCACGACGTCGAAGATCCTATTTTCTTCAAACGCACCAACACTACAGTAGCAGAATTCCTTCAACAACCCCACGCTAACGATATTAGCCAGATTAGTCCAGCTGAAGTCTGTGAATTTATCAGGAAAATTAAGCCCAATAAGTCTCCTGGGATTGATCGCATTAGTAATCGAATGCTTAAATCACTACCTAATACATACGTGCTGTTGATCACTTATCCAATTGATAAGTGTTACTTCCCACACAGCTGGAATTATTCCAATTCCAAAACCTGATAGCAATAGGGCATACTCCCAAAATTACCGTCCAATCTCACTACTCAGTGGAGTGAGCAAAATATTCGATTCTTAAACGCCTGGATCAGCACTGCACAAATCCCAACATCCTCATTCCTGAGCAATTTGGGTTCAGAACTCAACTCAGTACTTCTTACCAGCACTTACGTGTTAATGAGCTGATCCATGATGGCTTTATCAATCGTAAATCTAAGGAAATATTATTTCTGGACGTAGCCAAAGCCTTCGATAAAATTTGGCAGGCTTATTACTCAAGTTCATTCGACTTGATTTTTCACCCCAATTTACTAACATTATTCACTCGTATCTCATTTTGCGTAATTTCAGAGTGCGAATGGAAGGGACTATTTTCCAGCGATCATCCAATCAGGAGCTCTCTGCTCGGTCCCAGATTGTTTTTAATCTCTGTGAACGACATACCTAAGCCAGAGTTATGCAAACTGGCTATGTCCGCAGATGACAAAGCGATTATTGCACAGCACGAACTCCGTCGTTGCCTTGCACAATAATTATATTTCTCGCTTGGAAAGTTGGTTGACCACCTGGAAGATCAAGTAAATCCTACTAAAAGCGCGTGCCTCCTGTTTACTCGTAAAAAGAACATTGGTTCACTTTTAAATGTCACCCTTTTCGGCCAGCCAGTCCCTCGGGTTACCGAATACAAGTACTTGGGGTTAGTTTTTGACTCTAAATTATCATTCTATACCCACTTTACCAAAGTAGTTGCTAAAGTAACTGCTGCTAGCGTTAAGCTAAAAAGCCTAATTTCTCGAAAGTGCAGGCTAGCGATCAGACACAATGGTTTTACTCTATAAATCTATCCTTCGACCAATTCTCTTATATGGATGTCCTCCTTAACCGCAAATCTCAAGAAGATTCAAGTTTTTCAAAATAAACAGATAGCTATGATAGTCAACACTTCGTGGCTTGTTCGAAGGAAGTAACTCCACAGAGACCCAGATCTTGATCCTATTATGGACAACATTTTCAAAATTTCGAAATCATTTCATTCCAAATGCCCTCAGAGCTGCAATTTTTGGCATTTAAATTTTAATTATTTGCTACAATGTGCACCTTAACTTAGAACATGGCTATCTGACTTTTAAGCTGTAATTTTAAATTGTAAATTTTCACTGGTTCATTTGCATTTTAATAACTTTTAATTTTCTAATTGTTTGTTTACTTTAAAACTTAATCCATTAGTTTATCTTAACAGCTTTTGCTGTTTATTTAAATTGTTCTTCTATCTCGTTATATTGAGCCTAACTTTGTTTTAATTTTAAACAAAGGCAACAGTAAATTTTAACTGCTCGCCTCACACCTAAGTACTTTTAGTACTCTATTTGCATTTTATTTTGCAATACAATAGAAAGTTTATTTTTTCCTAACTTGGGTTGATAATTTGTGCACCAATTGACTGATGGCGCCATCTGTCGGCGATCTAGTCAAGCAGAGTTTGAAGATTGTTATAGTATGTTTTCTTTTAAATTGCATTGTAATTTTTATGTATTCTTTACCTCAAATCCTTTGTTTTATTTTAATCTATCTTAAAATTCTTGTTTTAACTTTAACCTTTCATTTTTGGGCATCGTCAACGGACTCTTAATTGTACCGATGGCTTCAGCTTTTTTGATCTCCTGCTTTCATTGTTCTCAAGCAGGAGATGGTTTTCCTAAATTTTAAATTCAATTTATTTATTTTAATTATTTCTGCTGATAAATTCAAGCAACTACAATTTATGCTAATGTTTTAGTTACTTTAAGATGTGGAGGTTTAGTGGTTAAATAAATTAAATAAGAATAAATTAAATGAAAAAACGGGAATAAATTTAAAAAAGATTTATTAAAGAATATTATTTATTTTAAAGCATCTCGTGAGTAATTCTAGCCACATTACACCCCCAAAACTGTGGCGGCCTTACGGCCAACCCTCTGGCCATTAGTAGCATAGGCTTCAGGTTCGAATCCTGGCGGTGGCCTGGATGTTTGTGAAGGGTTCGGAACCCACGTTAAACTGTAGGGCCCAGTCTAATTAGTCTAAGGTGTGCACAAACTGACCATAGAGCTTAAAACCAAAACACAAAACTGTGCGAATGATTGCCTGGAAAGGCTTCAATCAAAAATAGTCGTCGTAATTTAATTAATAGGTGAGGAATTGTTCAAACATTTCCACACCTATTATTTAAATCTTATTAGGATGAATGCATAAACGTTCGTTTTCCTGTAAAAAGGGGTCTTTTCTCTTATGAAGAGTCCGCGGAAAAGCAAAAAAAACACAGTTGAAAGTCTTTTTAATTAGGAAAGTAAATTTTAAGAAATCTGGCCAGGAATTTCAATCTTATTTGAAATCAATGAGAGAGGTTTAATGTATTTATTATCTAGAAAAGTAGTATTTTAATTAAAATTAATTAAATTGATAAATTATTTATTTTCACGTGTCCATTGCTGTTCTTTTCATTAATAAATAAAAATTATGATGAAAAACGCGGTTTTTGAATACACATAACACGAAAAATAAATAGATGCCCGGTTTTGAAGAGAAAAAAAAATCGCACATGAATCTTTTTTTTTTATTTAGTGTTATCATACTAATTAATGGTGAAATGTCCGATGTATGAGAATTATAGAGTAGAAAATGAGTGTGGAAAAAAAAAAGTCAAATCCAAACGCAGATTTCTATGCAGCTGCATAATGAAACAGCAAATCTATTTTCTGTACATTCAATCAGAGGTTTAAAATTTGAAACGATGACACATTGCCCTGTTTATTACTCTGCTTTGGACTGGAACCAGCCACCGGATAGGATAGACAAAACAACTCGGAGCCAGATGAGAATGACAGAACAGAAAATGAGTCTGAAAAAAAAAAGTCAAATGAAACGGAGATTTCTGTGCAGCTGCATAATGAAATAGAAAAACTACAGTACATTCAATACCAGCCAAAGGATAGAATAGACAAAACAACTCGGGCGAACCATGGGAGCGCTTTATAGAAAAAAGCATCTGGAAACTTTTCGTACTGTTTAGATAATGGCGGAGGATTCAGCTCGGCTAATTGGCCTTAATTGAAACAAGTGGGTTTGTAATTCATTTGTGAAAAGTAATGCATTTTCCTCTCTGAAAATGAAATGAGTTCGTATCAATTTTATGCTGAAATAGGGAGCTGAAGTATATTTAAAGAGCAGATGGTTTCAAAAAGGGCAAGTTGTCGCTAACAGTAGATGCTTTTATTTGAAGGAGAAAAAAAAATTAAGGTAACCTTCTGATCCTGGGATTATTCAGATTGCATTGGTTTTTCAGGGCCTAAAACTCTTATGCTTGAAGACTTGTGGATACATGGAGGACACATTAAGAGATGATGAATTAGTTTCAGTGAGTCGAAACACATAAAAAAATAATTGGTCCACATTTGCAAGACAAGATCACAGTCAATCAGAAGGTAAATGTTCAAAACAAAAAAAAATGTTAAAACTAGTCTACGTTTAAGTAAAAATAATAATAAATAAAAAAAATTAAAACGGAAAAGCAGCTGTAAGAAGTTCTCAATTAAATTATAATTAAATATCGAACACAGCCCCAGGACGTTAAGAATGGAAGGTGTTATCTTTGGGAATTTTTGAATTTCGAAATTAGAAAAAAATATTGCAAAATTGGTAAAAGTTTTAGGAATAAAGGGAGGGTTTGATTTGTCGCTCTAGGGGCACTTTCTGCACACTTTAGGCTAATTAGACCGGTGGCGGTTTAATTACAAGTGGATTCTGAACCACTTACAAACATCCATGCCACCGCCAGGATTCGAACCTGAAGGCCGCGGGAATGTTTAAAGTTATCTTTTCTGATGGAACATCTTGGGTTCAATACTATTCATTCTAGTTTTTGCAGCATAACCGCACATATGATAACTGAAATTCCTTATATTTATTTGCATATATTTAAAAACAAATAAATATATATATTATCTTAAAAGTAAATATAAACTTTGAATGTTCATGCCTCAAAATGTTTGTTCACGAGTTTTCGACACGGGCTAAAGCAACTGAATGCAAACTTGTATAACACAACTTTAAAATGGAACATGGTGCGGGTACTGCCCGTAAAGAATTATTGAAACAATTCCTGCTGTTTGGCTGAGGAAAAAATAAATCAATAAAGATTCCTCTATCTAGTTTAGTGAATTATAAAATAAGACGGTTTTACGTCTCAAAACAACTATCCCTACTAGTCAAAATAATAAAAACCAGAATAAAATATCTTTATTAACATAACCGAACCTACTCTCTGGACAGAAACAAGAAGCTACAATATTCATTAATTGAGAATAAATTAAAACTATAAACCTTGTTATATATCAATATCAAATCTTATCCAAATCATATACTAATCCTCACACCTTATGACAAAAAAAATAATTAATAAAATTATAAAAAGAATAAACTTCCAAGGAAACTAGTTCGTTTATGAGGTATGAAACCATTAGACGACTCATTTTTTATATATATTTTATAGCTAACGCCCCATCATTTAATATAAACTCTTATAAAGAATGGCAATGAAGCCTTCTATTCAATGATATACTTATTCGAGTTAAACATTTACAATAAATAAAACTAACGTATCATTTTGAAACTTCTCGGAGAGGTTTTCCATTCTTAATTGCAGCAATCATGTTTTGTTTTTAAGCAGTTTCCATTTTAAAATACCGATTCGCAGTTTTCAGAACAAAATAACGCGTGTTTTAAAACGAGAATACTTACATTTTAAATGGAATTCATTTTTGACAAACGTTTTTATTTAATTGTAAAACCTTTTTAGAAAAAGAAATAAAAAAAAAAATTTAATCAAAACGCAGACGATATTTTTATCTTATTGTTTTTAATCGATGGAATTAATATCGATTGAAACTCACAAAAAAATTAAATAACTTTGTGATGCCAGATTCTTATTAAAATAATCGCATGGCCAATCTCCGTCTCTTTGTATATTGGACTCACACTTTTATATGCGGTAATGACGACGAGATTGGATAGAGGGGATGATGGTCTTTTTGGTTTCATCAAACGATCTTTTAAAAACAATTTTGTAATGAATTTCGCAAAGAAATATAAATAAAAAAAAATCTTCTAAAATCAAAACGCAGACGATATTTTTATCACATTGGTTTGAATCGATGGAAATAATATCGATTAAAATAACTTTGTGATGCCAGCTTCTTATTAAAATAATCTCTTGACTTCCGCTTAAAATAGTTTACTTGAAGCAGGAAGAACATTTAAAAAAAATTATAATGCGTTATTTAACAGTACGTAAAAAAATAATAATATTGCGTAAGACTATTAATATGAGTTCTTCGAAATATAAAATATATAAATTATAATTAGTTTTAATAAATTCAGTTTAAAAATTTATAGGACGTTATTACACAATCAACTTTTCTTAAATTTTGTGACACATCCAATTTTCTTTTAAAGGTAGTACAGATCTTGCCTTAAACGCATCAGTACAATTTCTTTTTTCTTTGTCAGCATAAATCGCAAATACTTTTCAGACTTACATATTTATAAATTTTTTAAAACTTTTTCAGTTTTCGAACTTGTTGTAAGAATTTTAAGCTGTTCTGTGCATTTTTTTTTTAAATCAAAATTAAATCAAAAAAAATTCGGATATGTATGTAAGACACTATAATTTTTTTGTAAATAACTTTTGATTGTAAAATGAAAAGAATTTTGGATCAAGCGAATGACGGATAAAAAGAGTTCATTACCTTCTTTTAAAAAACCATTGTTACAATTTCATGAGCTGAGTTCGGATCTCAGTGAACTGAGTTTGAAACGATACAAGCGAAGTCAAACTGAAAGATCTCGTATCTATAACACAATAAATCTATGGGTTCGAAAGTCCTCAAGCAAGTTGTATGAGGAGGGAGGTCCCTAAGTTCAATATTCAAAAGGGACCCTTTTTAGCCTTAGATAATGCTCGCCCCATCTAATGTAGAATGGACCAGTCGGCATTCGAAAAAAGCTTTTTTTTTTTTGTGGAAAATCTTTTACTTCCGAATAAAATCGAAATACAAATAACACATAATAAATATAAACGCATCATAAGTAAATCACGGCAACAAAAAAATTTGCTTCTCAGCTTGTATTTCAAATACTGAACATTGTTGAATAACATTGTAGAAACCATGAGTTTCGCTGACGATTGTGATTCGTGTATGTGCATCTCACACATCGATAGTCCATTCACTAGGTGGGAGTTTTACAAGTTTTATCTAGTACGACATGCAGATGAGTATCAGTTTCCTCTAAATGTCCTCTCTGAAGGGAATGTTCTCCGATTACTTTTCGTATATGCATAAGGGGGATAAAACAACCGCTGATGTTCAGCGAAACAAAATTCATACATGCCACTTTATAAAATTTATATATTATATGTTGAACGCTCTGAAATCGGATTTGTAGTGAAAACATTGGAATTCCTCGAACTTAAAGGCTAGATTTCTTTCTTCTATTACGGAAAGGGGGGGGGGGATTTATTTCAGCTTGAGCGAGCTTATCGCTAAACTACTGCTTCACAACCGCCAGTAAGGTCCCATTAAAGCCCCTAGAAAATTGGACCAATAAAAACCTCATGACCATTAACAATGACAAAAGCTGTTTCACTATTCTCTCCCACAAGAAATTCACCCACATTCCCTCCATTAAAATTGCTGGGGACTTTACATCGACCCTAAACTTAATTGGATCCCTCATTTAAACAAAATTCAGGACAAGATTAATAACCTACAGAATAAATTACATAGGATCACCAGAGCCACCTGGGGGCTCACCCCAAAAGTAAAAAAAGACATCTTCCTTAAGGTCATAGACCGCATCATCTCCTACGGTCATGAGGTTTGGTACCAAGACAAGGTTAAGTTAAACTTGAAAGTGCTCCAACTGCAGAGGATTGGACTTCTAAATGTGACTAAATGTTATAGCTCAGTTTCAACAGAGGCCCTGCAAGTCCTTGCAGGCATCCCACCTCTGGACATTAAGCTCAAAAACGACATCAGCTCAAGCACGGCAACAAGGAGCTCTGCACTCAAGGAACTGTCATTCAGCCGTACTCGCTCTCGTTCCTAAAACCGATACTTCCTCCGTGGAATTGTTCCTCAATCCCATGGACTCCCTACAAAAATGATCTCCAAGGGGTACTAATCTTCACCGATGGGTCCAAAATGAATCCTAATATTTTATTTATAATTTCTTTTATTTAGAAATTCTTAGTAAAATGCATTTCATTTTTATATATATTATATATTTTATTTATTATTCTACTTTTTGATTTATTTTACTTTTTAATGTTTCAATTATTATTTTATTGCAAAAGCTTAAAACTGTATTATTATATAATTTCCGAAATGAAAGCAAGTAGCTAATTAAAAAACAAAATAATTTATAGTATTATCGCAATATGTAGTTGAAGCATTAAATTTTGGGACGGATTTCTTTTCAATTACGGAACAAATTTTATCCATCGAAATGGAGAATATATTTTGAAGATGCATATTGTGGTATTTTATAACATCAACAGAGTATAAAAAGAAAGAGAGAGTAAGAATAAACTTAATGTTAAATGCATTTTGTGTATGTATTTAATTAAATCTGTGTGTATGTATCTATGTTGTATTTAATTAAATCTATGTGTATGTATATATGTCTTAAATCGTCTACCTATATTTCTAAAAGGAATCCAGAATTTTTTTTTTCTGGTGCTAGCGGGAAAAAAAATTATTGATAATTTTTTTTATTCCGTTTGTTTCTATCGATCAAAACATAAAAAGAATAATCAATGATAAAATGGTCTGGAGGTTTATTAAAACGCTTAACGTTGTTTTTATCATATTAAAAAAATATCAATATTTTGATAATTTTCAATTATTCTACGGTTTGTTCAAGGTATTCTTCTTCCCTTTTAAATTTAGCATTAAGTAGCAAGATACACATTGTCTTTTAGTGTTTTGAAAGATTCTACGAGAACTACAATAGAAATTGTTGAAATAACAAAAAAATAGAGAAGCTGAGAAGGAATATGTGTAGTTTTCCTGCTTAATTCGATTTCACCATAAATGGTGTCGGATGCTCAATATGCATTTGCAGTATCAATATACAATATCAATATACGTTTAAAAAATCAAATTTGCAAATGAATAGGAAAGGAATTGTACAATAATAGATAATTTCAGATTATAAGCAAAGTTTTATTTGATTTGAAAAATTAAAAAAAAAAAACTGTCATGTTAGCTGGCCGCTTAAGTTATATAAAATCAATAAGTTATATATACCAAATATCTCGAATCCACAAGCACTTTACGAGCTCTTAGAGTCCCTAGTTGGGTTTTTTTTTTTTACCGACTTTCAATAATTGTTTTTATCTTTTTAAACTCACCGATTTTACGGTTTCGAATAGGTCAAATAAATACGAATCTCAACTAAGTAAAAGATAAAAAGTTTGCAAAAATTATTGTATTAAACGTTCTTATTTCAGTCGCCTGTCTCGCTTTCGTTCAAAAGCCAGTCGTGGGAACGGGGAGGAGAGTTGCGGGAAGAAAAGAATTAGAATGTACTTTGGAATTGCGTTAACCTTGGGAGAGAAGAGCCCTCTCGCCTGGTTGGGGAAAGTGAAATCGGTTTCCACTCCCTTCCTTCCACTCCCCCTCCCCAAACCCCGGCGCTTTTTGTGATCGTCATAACACCCGACTGATCAGTAGTTGCCCCGTTTTTTGAAGAGAAAAAAAAAATCGCTCATAAATTTTTTTCTTTTAATTTTATCGTACTCGTTAGTGGTGAAAGGGTCCGCTGTATGAGATTTACAAAATAGCAGATGAATGTGTAACAAAAAAAAAAAGAAAAAAAGTTAAGCCGAATGAAGATTTCTGTGCGGCTGCATAATGAAACACCAAAGCTGTATTCCGTACATTCAATGAGATGTTCGAAACTATTGCCCTGTTTACTACTCTCCTCTGCACTGGAGCCAGCCACCCGATAGCGCAGACAAAACAACTCGGAGCGGCCGATTAAAAGACTTGATGGAAAAAAAATAATCGTTCTGCGGTTTTGCATAATAATCGTTTTGCAGATGCAAAATTAATCCAGAATATAAGCGAAGCAGTAGTCTTAACAGGATGAATTACAATTTCAACCGATTGCTCATTTTTTTCTCCTCTTTATCGGAGAGTCAAGTGAACAGCAGTGGTTGAGATGTGATTTTCAGATAAACTGAAGGGGGGGGGGGTATTTTTTTATCTTTTTTGTAGATGAATGCTAGAATAAATTTGATATACGATTCCACTGTTAATTATTTAATTAATTTTTTTTCAAGGTTTCTGCTTTTTCAATGAGTTTAAATCAGGAATTATAATTTTCTTTGCGATTTTTATTAAAATGTTTCGAGATTTTACGATTGTTTTGGGGAAGTTGAATCTTTTAAAATATAAAGGAGGACTTAAAAAATATATAATAACTAACAAAGCCTCTTATTATA
Organism: Caerostris darwini; assembly: GCA_021605075.1. Lineage (NCBI taxonomy): Eukaryota > Metazoa > Arthropoda > Arachnida > Araneae > Araneidae > Caerostris > Caerostris darwini. Next base: position 13,283 of record BPLQ01002745.1, read on the forward strand.
CCTTATTTTTTTTTCCAGCCAAATCTAAACCTTGACGTTTCATTCTTTTTTTATTAATTACGTTTTATGAGAAATGTGTAGAAATATTAAACATACGCTTTTTGACTTCTTTTTTTTAAAAATTGAATGAAAGCATTTCTCTTCGTAAAGCGCTAAAACATAGATTTCGGTTTATTGTTTATTTTTCAGCGACATAATAAAGAAACTTTAATGATGCAAATGATATTTATCCCAACACCCAGTGATGATAAATTGATACATTTTTGTTTTGTTTTTCATTTAATGTTAATGCACGAAGAAAATCGAAAAAATGTGGACTCTCTCGGTATTTAAAAATTCTTTAATAGCAGTCTACAGATTGCAGACTACTACAGACTAACTGCTCAAACTATTTCATTTTATAGCCATTTTTTTTAGCAGATGTAATTTCTAATAATTTAATAAATATTTTATTAATGCATGAATATCATTGTAAATCTAGAATTTTTTTACCTTTATATTAACTAACTTGTTTTAATTTTCCCAAAATAACAATTACTTTTTAAAGATATTCATTCCAACTTATTTAGAATTTCTATAGGTTTAAAGATTAACACATAATTTTTATGTTTGTAGATAATATTTTAAAATACCAATGTTTATTTATTTATTTTTTTTAACTTTTAATTTTGCTAATTTTTTCATCGTTTTTGTGAATCAGGAAATATTTTCTATAATTCATTAATTATCAAAATAACAGATTAAATGTGTTCAAATTATATACAAATATGATGTGTGGCATGAAATACATTCCCATGAATAAAAAATATTTTTAAAAAAAATACAAAAAATTTTTCGATTCGTTAATGCACAAATTTTTGTTTATAAATTTTATTAAAATCATTCAGATTATTTTCTACATAATTAAAAAAAATATTTGTTTTATGGAAATTATAATTATATTTATAACATATATTTGATAACTAATGATAAAAAAATAAAATCCTTAAAAAGCTTATAACATAAAGGAACAAGGTACAAAAAGTATAAATTTGGTAATATATTAAAGCGCATCTGATATAAAAATTTTCAATGTAATATATGTGTTTATAAATAAAGGTTTTTTTTATGCATATTATTATACAAATGCATGAATCTTTGAAAGTGATATTTACTGATTTGTATACAGAATGACCAAACAGTTACACATATGTCAGTAAATCAATCCATTTCAAAATTAATAATTTTTCCCTTTCTAATTAGAACGAAAATAGTAACTAAAACAAACTAAATTGTTGTTAAATATGTTATTCAATGACATTTTTAAAAATAACTTATATGTGCATACTAAATTAATCTGATTTGCTGATATAAAGAACATCTTTTTAGGGTCATATTTTAATTACATCATATTTTTATTTAAGTACGATTTGCAATGAGCACTTACTTAATTTTTTTTTTTTTTTGCAATATAATTCGATAGAAAATGTTCTTAACCGAAAAAATATTCAAAATTTAGCAGAAATAACAAATTTAGATAAATTCAGAACAGGCACATACATCTAAGTGTTTTTCAAATTAAAATTAATTTTATAAAATCATTCTTATATTAAATACTAATTTACATTTTTTTAAATTATACTATTATAATTTATTACAAGTTGGTTTGATTTTATTGTCATTGTTAGAACCTTATCGAACTGGAAGGATTCGATACTTTTGTTTAGAATATCAGCTCTTCGGTTTTGAAGGTATGTAAGCAATAATTAAAAACTGCATAGTTACATTATTAACAGACCCGATATTTTTCATTCGCATAGATCATTTTTTGCAGCCATTTCGGGACAAAACCTGCTGAATGAATAAGTTCTGTTTGGGGTAATTGGAGTGCGGTAATGTAACCACATCTAAAATTTTGTTCCATTCGAACCCAAGATTCATAAACTGCTTCAAATAAGGCCACGGAGCGGGGATTCCCACCGCAAAATCCTGCTAATATAGAATCTTTATTCAAATATCTCTCCCAAGTGACCGCAATCAAACCAGCTAACATGGAAGGATCATGCAACTCGAAACAGCCTCGCATTCACTAAGTGAGAACAGCGCAATGGGTTAGGGATTCATTTCCTCCTCGCCGGCCTTTGATCTCTCTCTCTCTCTTAGAACACTTACAAATCTCGCTGATCAAACCTTGTCAAAAATATACCTTATTAATCCTCGCAAATTTAAATTTTTAAAAACTTTTCCTTAGGAACTTTTTTTCTTCTTCATAAATTGGCCTCTGTTAAATATCTTTTTAATTGGTTCGTTTTCTAATTTCATATAAATAATATTTGGATTTAAAAAATTACAATGAAAAGAAATATCTTACTTTAACACATACTTTTCTTAGACGTTAACCACGAAATGCTTCTATCCAGCACTGTATTTCTCCAATGACAAACATTTGCAACATAGAAACTCTGGCTGCTTGAAATCACTAGACATTCATCAACAGTCGTTAGCTTTTGTTAGCCAAAGTTTTCGCTCCAGCCCATATAGGTCAATTTTTGGAATACTATCATCCCTGCCGATTCCTTGCTTTGAAGCGGCCTAATGGCTAATTTGCTAGCGTTCTGGACATTGGTATCACAGACTTCAGGTTCGAATCCTGGCGATGGCATTCATGTTTGTGATTTGTTAACTTAAAGCTGTAGGTCCCGAACTAATTAGTCCAAAGTGAGCAAAAAATGACCATAAAGCAACAAATCACATCCATCAAACCTCATTTTGAAATTATAGTCGGTTATTAAAATGACTAGACATTCATCTCAGCTGATAATTCTTATGGAATTTCATGCACAAGTCCTGCTTTCTCAAGCTAGTGTTTAGTAACTATTTATGTGTTGCTTTATAATTGGAAATTAGATATCAAATAAAATAAATCAATTTTCAAAATTATATATAGATCTCACTTCAATGTTATTCTAATTTAGTTAGTAATGCTGATATTCAAGAAATGAAAAAATAAACATTAGTTTTATAAATATATTTCAACTTATATATTTTCTGGATAAAAACATGAAAAATTAAATTAACTTTATAGCCATGGCCTAGTGAGACAGATTTCGGATTCGAGTCCTGGCGGTGCCATGGATGCTTGTAAAATCTGATTTAACTAAAGTAGCATTTCCAGTGATTACTTTAAACAATCAAATCCTTCCTTTTTCAATATAATTTGATAGAATAATGTTCTTATACAGAAAAATACTACTACTTTCATAATTTAGGAGAAATATGGAGTTTAGATAAGAATAACAAATTTCATAGCTAAACATAGCATTAAATTTTTTTTGAAGAAATCATTATATTGAAACACAAACTTAGATTTTGCAAATTTATTTTATTTGAATTTATTTTTAACTTGATTAAATTATTTTGTAACATGCAAGAATATTAAATAAGAAAAATATGTGTTTCTTAATTCAATATTTTTATGAGTATCTTAATTTATTTTATCACCACGTCCCTCTTAATAAGAGATAATCCTAATACCAAAATACTCATTTTCATTATTAAATTAAATGTTGTATTAGCGTAGTTTTTCTAAGCAATACATATATGTAATTGATGTTCTTCTAATATTAAAGCACTTAAAAGAAATAATCTTATTCCATATAATTAATCAACATATTTATTAAAATATAATGAAAATTGACTGCCGAATTAAAAATAAAAATAAATAGTTGAATAAAGTTTAAATTTCCATCTATAACATTTCGCAAAGAACTATTGAGAACAAGTAAAATTGCGAAATATTACTGGACATGATGTGAAACAAATTATGTTACATATTTAAATAATCTATTATTTGGATAATTAACAATAAATCATGAAATAAAATTACAAATAATAACATATCGTAAATTTAAAAGCATGCGGTGATAAAAATTTCAAATTGAAGAACTTAAGTCATTCAGAATGTAACGTGTATAAATATTATTATTTTTATTATTTTGAACTCGATAATAGTTATTTTATTTTAGGGAAGATGATACTTCATAAATTCAATTTGTAGTTTATACTTTTTGTACTATATATATATATATACATATACATATATTACTGTAATTTATAATTCAAGCATTAAGTAACATTTTGTTTGAGAAAAATTTATTAAGTATGTAAGCATTATAAAATTTGTAAGCTCTGTTACACGACAAAATAGTTCTTCCATTAACCAGTGTGATACACCTCACCTCCAAACCGAGGGTTATGCTATTAGAAAGGTGGGCCATTGTTGAAGGGAGGACAATTCCTTCGGGGAGGATAGCGACCTGGCGACTCTGGCGTTTTTGGTACCACAGGTTTCAGGATCGAATCCTGGCGGTGGCACGGATGTTTGTGAGTGGTTCGGAATGCATGTTAAACTGTAGGTCCCGGTCTAGTTAGCCTAGAGTGTGCATCAAATGAACCTTAGAGTGCAAAAAACCAAACCTGGGAGGATTTTTAGGATGGAATTTATTTTGGATAAAATATTGAAAAAATAAATGAATTAATGATAGACTTTCGTTACATGTTCAAATACAGGAATTTCCAATAAATTACAGACCTCACAATTATTTCTTTTGACTAAAAAAATGAAAAACACTACATGAATAAAAATCGGTCTCCAATTTGGGCAATTGCAATATGAAACGGGAAAATTAAAAGCAACGGTTCTCTAATTGGATGTTTGCAATTTCAGTCGATAGCACCTTACTTCCGTGTTAGTGCAAAGACACACAAAGCCAGGGGAAAAAGTTCCTCCATTCCAGACCTTTTTTTTTTCGAAGTGAGAAGGGAACAAGAACGTCGGTGGCAGAGAAAAACTGAGTCAAAACGGAGAGCTCTTTTCTTGCAAGGTCGCTCCAACGCGACACTTCGAAAAGATACAGTTTTGGTTTGTTGATAACTCCCCTTTCCTTTTCTCTTCAGCCAACCAGTAGTTTCGTAACGGTTATTTTTTAACTCCTCTTAATTGCCACAGTTTTTTTTTTTTTTAAATACTTTTGTGAACTATTATTTTTAATTTTTGTATTTACTAACCTTTTTACTCCTGTAAATTCTCTCCCGAGCATGGGCTCGTTTAATATTCTTTCTTTAGCTCATCTTTTGGATTTTAAAATTATGTTTTTAATAATAATTATTGATATGGAGGTACGGGAAATTCCCTGGTACTCCAACTAAACACCTACCGTTACGTTACGAGAGTAGTTGCGGGATTTTTTTTTTTCCACAAATTTATTTATTAATACTTAAAACGTAATTCGGTCTTTTACGGTTACAAGTAAGCGAAATGTCATAGTCATATTTTTTCACATCTTTAATGACAGAGTTATTTGAGCGATTAAGAGATTCGTAAAAGTCAGAAGCTATTTTTTTCTACGAAAGCTGGGCATATTTCGACTTCATTGTTGCGAAGAAACAAGATCATTCTAATTATTTTATTTTCTAATCTTTCAATGGCTAAGAAATGACTATTGGCTGTAGACCGGATTCGCATATGCTATAATGGGTCGAAGGTATGAGAGGTAGATTAGTTTTTTAAGTTCAAGGGTTAGTGATGCGTAATAAAGGATAGAGTTTTCTAAGTTTATTATTAAATTTGTAGCTTATCGGCTACCAGGTTAGGGGAACTACAACAGTTAAAAGATGTTTAGTTAAAATTTATGCTTTAGATGTACAAATACATTGAGTTTCTGGAATAAAAGATGTATCTAACTTTTCAAAAACTAATTGTTCTAATAAATATTTTTGATTTATACACAAATATATGCTTTAATATTTATGGCTAATATTTTTTTAAACTCTTGTATAAGTTTGAACAATATCAACACTAAATTTTGTGGTAATGTTAAAGCACGAAGAAAGTCGAAAAAATGTGGACGCTCTCGGGTATTTAAAAATTCTTTAATTGCAGTCTACAGATTTACTGAAGAAAAATAAATAAATAAAATAAAATGCTTTGTTACTTTCTTTAAATATTTACTTCAACCAGGATTCCTTTTTTTAAAGAATATTAATATTTAATATTCAATTTTAATTTAAGTTTCAATGAAATTAGACTCAACTTTTAATGAGTGTAATTTCATTCCGTTAAAATTAAAACTGAATGAAATTAGACTCATTAAAAGAAGAAAAAAAATTATGTATAGTAAATAATAAAAATATGAAATCTGCTGGGCTGATATAGATGTTAGTCATGAAACTTAGAATTTAATGTAATGCATCAGAGCAATTTTAAACAAAGAAAGGAAAAAATATCGCTACATAATATTCAAGAAACAAATTACGATCATCAGTTATCTTTCGAAATTAAAAAAAAACAAAATAACAATTATACTATTTTAAAAATGCATTCATTTTAAAATGCTAAGAGCATTCTTTTCTAATGCCCCCCCCCCACTCCCCAATGCGATGCAAAAGTATACAAAGGCATTTTTTTTTTATTATTCCAGTCACTCTTGAGAGACAAAACACTATAATTGTAATCGGCCTTCCATCGTTTTCGAAATATGGGAACCTTTGAGATTCTCATCGGCCTTTGGTATCACAGGCTTCAGGTTCGAATCCTGGCAGTGACAGGATTCGAATGTTTCTGAGTGTTCGAAATCCGCGATAAACTGTAGGTCCCGGTGTGTTTAGCCCTCGTGGTCATAAAAAAGCATATTGCAATAAAAAATGAAGAGTATATTTATTAAACAATGATAAGTTTTCTAATTCTTTGAATGATTCGATTCATTTATTTCAATTAAAATCTTTCCAAATTACATACGTTTATTTTCTCCATTTTTATTGGTTATATTAAAAACAATTTCTTAAAATTTCAAATGCATCCAAGGAAAAAAAAACAAAAACACATTAACTTAAAATAACTCTGTTTTAAATAAATGTAACATATTTTTAACCAACCATTTCTTTTCATCTTGTTCAACTTTCAGCGTATTTATATTTATAAGCATTTTGTACGCATGATGCTTACAGTGTATGTACATACATTAATATAATTTGGTTTCATTCAATTAAAAAGTGTATTTATATCACTTATTTGATGAAACAAGGGGTAAAAATATTTCAAACTTTACATCAATGATGTCCACTTAAAATATAGGTTGAGTGGTTTAAGAACACGCGCCAGGGCTTAATACACGAAAGAACAGTTCCACAGGGGCCTGAATGGCAAGAGTGGCAGGATTCGGGTTCGAGTCCATGGATGTTTGCAGTGGTGCGGAATCCACTTTAAGCCGTAGGTCCCGGTCTCGTATGGCTGTAAGAGCGCCACGGAGCCGAAGTCAGAATTCTACCTACGGGTGCTCCATTCGGGCTCGGCTCTTGCGGAGACAATCCGATTTCAGCAGGAACCTTTCGCATAGGTGCTTTTCGAGTAATAATTTGAGGAAAAATGGCCTAAATGGCCGACTGGATAGGATCGGCTCCGGGTTCGAGTCGGGGCGGTGCCAAGGATGTTTGTTCGGAATCCACTTCAAACCGCAGGCACGAAATTTGGCACTTTAATATCCATTTATTCTCTACGCCACAATAAAAATAAAATTTAGTATTATTTAAAAAATGAATTATCAAATTTACAAAAGTTACATTAAATTTGATCACATTATTTCCTTATTTTTTCAGGATCTTTTAAAATGAACCCAGGTCATTAACATAAAAGAACAGCCTCTTTCAAATGTATTTTTTCTTTAGAGAAAAGACTTTTCTAGATTCAAATTATGGCTAGGAAAGGACTTTCGGTTGAAATTCTACTCAGATTTTCCATTCAATTATCTATATATGAATGGAAAACTATCTATATACTTGTTTTCATGATATACTTGTGTTTCTTGGAGCTACAATGAGTGCATGCCTTTCCGATCAGATGGGCGATTTGAATCATGCTGTCAATACTTTCAAAAGCAAGGACTAAACGTCACTCAAGCTGCCTGGTGGGGATACGCGCTTGTGCAAATGCTAATACTAGCCCTCTTGAATTACTATTGTTGTTGACCAAAAAACAATGTCATTTCTAGATGTCATAAAATAAATAAATATGTAATAAATTATAATTTATTACAATATTTGCATATGAGAAATACTACTTATTGTGGATAAAAATAAAAGATATTTTTCCTCTTCAAACCTCATAGACGCTTGGTTAAGAAACAAATGCTGCAATCGTAAACTTTGAAGAACGATACCTTTTCTATAAATAAAAATCATTATATATCTATATGCATAAACCTTTTTTTATGGGATTTTTTTCCCGCAAAATGAGAAATTAAAAGTAAATATTAGTAAATTATCTACATTGAAAGAAAATTCGAGAATATTGCATGATCATTTCAATTAAAACAATAGAGTATATGGGACGAAACAATAACAACAGAAAATCAAAGCTATCGTATTTACTGTCAAAAACTGATAAGTAGTTATTTTTATGAGTCATTTTTAAATCTATTGCGTAAAAAATTACGAAGTTAGGAATAAGCTTCTTTAAACTTAAAAAATAATAATAATTTCGCTTTCCACACTGAATTTTTGACTTGGATCTCCACGCACATTTTCTGCTAACAATTACTTGTAACTGTTGTACTTTTATCGCTACCTCGTGGCTCTCGCCCTTGCAAGATATTAATGAGACAAGTTTCAGTTATGCGCATGTAATTTTGTTGTTATAGAGTGCTGTATACTACAGAATCACTTGACCTTTCACAGCTAATGCGCGGGCCCTTCCCTCGTTTTCAGGGCTGGCCCCCAACTCTTAAAGTATCGTAATTATTATTAATAAAAAAACTTAAGTAAAATGATTCATGACTTTTTAATTTTCTGAAATATCCACTTGGTTTACTACTGTAGCTTGCATCAGATTCTGTGTTACTATGTATATTCAAAATCAGTACATCTGTATTTTTTCCTTTGTATTGTGCAAACACAATTAGAAAAAAAAAAAATCAATAAATTTACCAGTCTTTCGAGAAATGCAAAAAAAAACCCCCCCACAATTCCGCCTTCCGATTTCAATTTTAAAATACAGTACATCTATAGTGAGAGTTGGCTGCCTTGTTCAAGAGATTGAAAGTCGAGCTGCGAAAGATGTCCAGAATTTCCGAACCCGAGGAGCGCAGCTAATTAGCGGTATTTATCTTCCAATTCTACTCCCAGTGCTTTTTACGCCAGCATGTTTATAAAATAACTTTGGATGGATGAAACATGTTTTGAACGATTTCGAGTTGCTTAATGTAAACACTAATGCAACTTCTTCAACCCGGG
>BPLQ01002746.1:0-56039 GCA_021605075.1 Caerostris darwini
TACCGTATTCACTTCTATTTCGTTTTCTGTGTTAAATTTTTTATTTGTCAATTTCTTTTTCTTTCAAAATTTGCCAATTTTGAGTACAATCTGTGTCGTAAGAAGAATATAAATTTATTGTTAATTCAATAATTTAATTATCTTAATTAATTAATTAAATTTCATTAGTTGAAATTTCATTATTGTTTACCTTAGGTTAGAAAACATATAACATGTTGATATCTGATGATATAAGTTTTTTTCCATAAACAATAAAACACATAAACAAAATATTTGAATCTTAAATAAATACTCGAGAATATATTTTATGTATATTAAAGGGGTGTTGTTAAATGAAAATAAAAAAGCAATAGATTATTGTCAATGTATGAATTCTAACGTATTTTATTTGAATAAATAAGTGTTTATACCAGTTTAACTGCAAAAATATTTTAATAAATACACAGAAAATAAAGATAAATAAGTGAAAACTGATATGTTGAAAAATAAACTTATTTTTAATTGAAAAACTGTCACTTTTGTTTCATTAACTCTGTTTTGTTAGTTTTTATCTTATTTAAGAGAATATAAATTTTATTGCTAATTTAATAATTGCTGTTTTCCTTAGGATAAACATCACAAAAAATAAAGAGGATGTAAGTTTCTTCCATAAACAATAAAAAACGTCGAAGTAAAATATTTGATATCTTAAATAAAATACGCAGATAATATATTTTGCGTATATTAATGGTCTTTTTAAATGACAATAATAAAGCAATAATAGATTATAGTCAATGTATCCTTTTTAATGTAATTCATATTTATAAATAATTGTTTTTATCAGTTTAACTACAAAATCTTTTAATAAATACACGGAAAATAAATATTAATACGCTTAAAACTATGTTGAGAACTATTAACTAATTTAAATTGAAAAACTATTAATTTGTTTCGTCATTCTGTTTTTAATTAATTTAACCCTGCATAGAATTTCAATTAAGAGTAACTTTATTAGTATTTCAGAATAATTATGAGCAAAATTTGGTGGAGGAAAATTTTTTCAAGATAAATCTGAAAGGGTTTGAATAATAAAACATTTTATCATACACTTCCAGTTGACTTAATTATGAAGCTTATTGTATGTTAAAATTAACACAAATATTAAAAAAATATATTAGCATCAAAGACATTTAAATATTACTTAATTAAAAGCAAAGTTCTTACAATGAGACCCAGTTATGTGTTGACGTAATTAAAGAACTTAGTGTTTTTTTTCAATTGATAATTTTGCACTGTTGTAGTTAAAAAAATTAATTTGTTTGGATTTTTCTAAATGCCAAGTTTCTATCAAGAATAATGAAAAAGTAGGAACAGCAGCAATGTTTCCACATTTGTTATTTATGTATTGGAATTGACGCTACATCATCATTTGGCTCTTTTTCCTCACGCCATACCTCAAAAATACAGATATAGATATACATTTTTTTAATTATAAATACGTATTTTTTAATCAAAAATATGGAATTACACATATATCATTTCTATTTATTAATAAATTCTATCGCTGTTTAGAAGCAAAATTAATTTACATTTATTTTGAGTTAGCAAAACGGAGCATTCATTTTGAAAACACCTTATATACGCGAAATATGTCACATTTATATGATAGAACACGTTTTCTCTTCTCCCCAATAATGTAGATAGTCGCCAAAAATTTATAAGCAACTATCGCATATACTAAGCTACAAAATTCTGAAATACTTTGCTTGAAACTAATTTTAAATTGCTCAAAATAACTTCTTATCAATAGATTTGTATTATAACTTTTCATCAAAATAAAAATTCTGATTCTATTAAGCTATATTGTGATACAGACTATAATAAAAAAATTACTTATATTCAATAAAACAGCTTTTAAAGCATTATATAAAGCAAACGGATCAATTTGTAAGCAATTGTGAAAATTATAAGGTCCTCCTTACTCAAGTTCCTCGACACAACAGCGGTCCTATGTACGTAACGTAAGTAAATAAAGCGACGAGTCCTATATAAATCAATAGGAGTGTTGCCAAGCCACCACTGATTCAAACTGGCATTCTGTATATGCTGTGTATGTTACTATTAGTCAGTGGTCATTATCATATCGGTAGACCTCGTCCAGTTATGGTAGATATTAATGACTAATAAGAGCGCAATGGATTTTGGGAAGGCTCCATGTAGGAGGAGTAATTGCCACTCATTTACTTGTACAGAAACAAGTAATATAAAAAAAATGTTTTTTAAAGTCAATTCCTACTTTTTTTTCACTATATTGCAAAAAGACCTTTATAAATAATTTTCATTCCTTTTTTTTAAGTTTATCTGGCGCCATCTATTGGTAGATATATGCAACTTAAATCGAAAAAAAAACTAAAATTAATTAATTTAATTTAATTACTGAATTAATATTTGAAAAAACTGTATTAACATCAAGTGTCCTCCACTACAAGCTCAAAAAAATGTATTTGAACTCGAGTGGATGAATAAAAAGTATTTTATGAACGACTGAAAATTTGAACAAGATATATATAGGGAGAGTGTGAGCTGATAGAAGGAATTGAAAAAAGCTAGGAAAAGTTCCAACATTCAGCTTAACTGTAAAAGTGAAATGATTACACGCATTGCCATAGTATCCAATAAATAACCTCGTCATTATTATGGCATTAATAATAAAATGTATATCAGTTAAATTATTAATTCACATCAAAATGGATGGGTTTAATTTGCTGAAAGTAATATAATATAAAAAGTATTCATGCATGTATAAATAGCAATTAGCTTAGTAATTTTAAATATAAGTAATTCTGAATTTTATAAATTGATTCAAACTTCTACACGAATATAAATCAATTTAAAATTATGAAAATTAAATGAAACCTCATGTATAATATATGTCTTCCGTATCCATTAAAAATAAAAATAAAAAATGTTATATATTTTAACAAATCATTTTTAATCTAATATCAGTGAAAATACTTAAACACCAATTGAGAGAGATGTTTCTTATAAAAAGAAAATTTTTCCTCGGTATGCTTGATAAGTTAGAGGAATGAACTATTTCTAATTATTATTAGTTAACAAACGAATATTTGTTGTTAGATATAACCAATCTCAAGAAAGTTAAATAACAATAAAGACAATTACATTGTAGCGTAGTTGAGTGTATTATTAAAATATTGATATGAAAACTTCCAGTGTTTAATGTTTCTGGTTACGTGAACATCATAAAAAATGTATAGTTAAGAAATAACAAAAAACTATTCTTTCAGTAATGTAACGAGATTTTTTGAACAGTGTAAATTATTCATATATTATGATTGAAACGCAATTTAATTTTCATTGCTAATTGAAAATTTTAATTTACTATTTTAATTTATATTGTTAGATTAATCCTTTGAGAATAGATGAATTGTAAATATTTCCGTATATATTATTTTCTTATAAATAATGGATAGTAATGCTATCTTCTATGTTAAATGAAAACAATTATGTCTGCAGAACAATTAATAAATAATGCCACTCTATATATAAGTTTACATTTCGCTATAGTTGATTTAAATATTTGACATCTGAAATCCTCTACTCTAAATTATTGGACAAATTCATGCTCCTGTAAAGTATTTTTCTTACAGGGGCACTTTAGTAGTATTTTCCAACAATACTTTCCTACAAGATTCTTACAGTAGTATCTTTCTTTCCTGTTAAGTAAAGTGCTGATTTTTAAATCATGTAAGCATTTGTTTTTAAGAATTTTTAAAATTGATTCAAACTTTTTTATTATATCCGAATGTCTATAAGTTTAATATTATAAGTTTAATATTGTGGAAATTAAACAAATATGTAATGCTTTTTGTAAATCTATATAAATAAAAGAATTTCCAAATCATAAAATAAGGGCCGTTGGGGTTTGTCAATTTTTTTGTGGCGCCAACTGAGCGATAAATCGGCAAATGGGATAACCCGGGTTTCTTGTGCAGATCGCAATTCACTACATTTACAATCGCAACTCGGAGGCTATTTGGCGAAAATAAATTTTAATGCCAAATCCCAATGACCCCTATTCCGAGATTTTATTAAAAAACCTCATTATTCGTACAAAAACGAGTGTTATTGATTCAGTAACTAGAGTTTTGGCTTGTAGAATTCCAGATCAAGTTTGGCCTCAGAATTGTTCCTAAAGTACATCATAGATGAATTACAGTAAAAGTATAAACTTAAAAAGGTTGCCGTGTAGCACGGGATACTTAATTTTATATGTATATTTTGCTAATTTGTTTTCATTTTATGACAATTAATCTTCAAAAAACATATTGTGGTCAGACAAACAGATATAAGGGTTGAAATCTGTATGATATTTCCATGGCTGTAGGCTATAGTGAGACACGTTGCACTATATCTTAATTACATACTTATATTTTTTCAATGTAAATGTTCTTTTACTTCTTACTTCACTAACATGTTCAGTAACAAGTACAGTTGATGAATTTTTTCGTTAATTAGGTTTTATAAGTATTGACTTGTTGCGGTTCTATTTATCAACACTTAAAATTGTTTTTGTTGTATCTAATAATAAAAATTTAACATAGTATTACATACAAAACAAATCCGTATTGTCCAACATTTAAAATATTAAATTAATTAATTATTTTAACTTTAATAATGCATGTATTTTTAATGAATACCCTTTAGTAGGATAATTTGCTTCTGACTTCTCCTTCAAATTTGCTTCTGACTTTTCCTTCAAATTTGCTTGATTTTTTGTTACTTTAAATTATGCATATACTTTTATTGAAATGAAAAATGTATCATACATTTGCTTTTTATTTAACTTTTCTTTCATCAAATGAGCATTTTTTCTTTCATCAGATTGTATCATCAAATGAGCATTAAAAATTTTCCAATTTGAATTTTTCTGAAATTATAAAACGAAGTAAAAGAACACTAAAAATTAAAAAAAGGAAAAAAAAAAAAAAAAAAAAAAATTTACATGAGAAATTTTAAAGTATTTTAGCTGAAACTTTTGATTTAATATATTAAAACGTGAACAGGAAATTACTAATATTAGTATTTTATAAAAATATATACTTATAAAAATATATATTTACTTTTTTAAATCCAATTTACGAAACGTTTTCTACGTTGAAAATTACGAAAACTTTTAACGAATAAATAATTAGCACTTCAATTAAAATTTCAAAAAAAAAAAAAAAAAAAAAAAAAAATTTTGTACATCTCTTAACATTAATAAATATGCAATAAGTATTTCAATTAGTTTTAAATTTTATGAAATACGCGAAAAACTAATGGAATATTATTAATGGCAAAAAAATTATAATCTTAATAGTTGTAAAAACGGAATTTATTCTACAAATTAAATTATTCAAAGAATTTATAAGAAAAATTAAGGATTCTGAAATATTAGTCTTTTTATCAATCTTTTAAACTCTTAATTTATTAATTCCTTTGAAAATCATACAAAAATGAAATTGCTTTGACAACAACAAAAAAAAAAAAAAAATAAATGAAAATGACGAAATATAATTAAAAATATGAATTCTTTGTGAGAAATCCAATTTATAAAACGTTTTCGATCATGGTAAAAATTACAATGTCTTTTAACGGATAAATGATTAGCATTTAAATTAAAATTTCACAAAAAAATTATTTCGAACATCTCATTTTAACATTAATAAATATACAAATAAGTATTTCAATTTGCATTTTTATTAATATTAAAATACAATTAACTCTTTTTAAAAATTATTATAAGTCAATTCACCAGTTAATGGACTCACTAGCAAATTATATACCACGCAATATTTTTCCTTTATAGTATATTTTATTTTGTTTTTCAACACCGATGCACCAACATCCAACGTTCCACTGAAGTATAGCCCACTCAAGACTGGTGAGGGGAGAGAATTGCTTTCCAGGAGGTCTCTTAAGGATAAATGCCTCAAATTGGGTTACGTATGGGAGAGAATCCCGAAAACTCTCAATTGATAACCTGATTACCGACGCAAGAATGTTGTACATGCATTGTGAATTATATTGCAATTGACGCCACCATCGGATTTGAATCGAGCCCTTTTGCATGCTGAAAGTCGAGCTTTTTTTTCATATTGCACACATTTTATTTTGAAGTTTTATTTTTTTTCAAATTCAAAAGACGTAAAAAAATCGTAATAAAGATTAATAATTTAAGATTCATAAAGTTCAAATAACAGTTCTAAATTCACAGCTTCAATTAGAAATTATTTGAATTTTTTATTTTAATAAAATTTGACATTGTACATAGTTTCGAGTGATAATTAGTCTACTTATAATCCTTTAATTTACTTAAATAGTAATTATATCTCAATATATTGTAAGACTAAGTTTTAATTCTGGACGTCTTTAAAATTCCAATGCAGATTTGTTTCCAAATATTGAATTATAGATATAAATTTTAAACACCAAATCTGGTTAAATTAATTACGTGAGTTTAAATTTATATTACGAGGTTAATACGAATATTCTAATAGGCAGTGCAATTAACGGAATTTGTACTAATTGTAATGAAAAATATTTAGTCGATCTCGTTGATCTTAGTGGATGTATACCTTGAACATCGTCTAATAACTGCCCTACATATGCCATTATATGGGAAAAACATAAAAACTTTCATCAGACAGCTTGACTATTGATGCGAGCTTATTTACACTCATCGTCAAATACGTCATCTGGTTTATTCGTTTTTAAAAGCAGTGACTTCAAAGAACGCTATCAGTGGAATAGAGAAATTATATATTAAACCATTAAGTAGACAAACTGTGTCTTTCCCCCCTGAATTTAGTTTGAAAATTTGAATTTAAAATTTTAAAAATCGAAATTAATTTTACCACGAAATTTGAATTTAATCTCACCAACGCTTTAACTATCAAATTATATTGTGCACATTAATTTAACTAAGGCATATGAAGCATAATTAAATTGAAGTCAAGGAAATTACCCTATAAATATACAATTTAAGCTTTTAAAAGTCTTTCTTCAGTTTTAGATATTATATAACAATTTAGATATTATATACATATTTTTATTAGTTAAAATTTGGCCTATAGAAAAAAGACAAAGGAATTAATGCAATTAAAAAACTCGAAACACCGAGGGATCTCACCACACATTTCCTCATCCATCACTTTTAACCTTTCCATTCGGCATTCCTCCACGACACCCCTTCCATCTTATTTCGCATTCACCGTCCGTCTCGTGCGTCCTTGACCCCCTTTTCCACACCCCTCTTCCCGACTCCTCACAATGCGCTCCCGATGCGAGGAATTGGGGGAGAAATACTTGGTGAGAGTTGTGGAAGTTCAAGTGGCATTAATTATTCGACTGGGACACTGATCTCGAAACCGTTTACTTGGGCCCCAGACCTAATGAATTCAGCCACTCCGTGCGGGATGCAAATGAATGCATTTCGGCGGCAAACGCGTAGTTTTAACAGTTGTAGTGGTTAGGGGGGCTTTTTGTTTGGGAAGCGCGAGTGACTGCACTTTTGTGGGAGAGGAATGCGCCTTGCGGAGATGGGGAAAAAATTTAAGGAACGGTATTAAATGTTTGTCTTACCAGCGGTTGGATAATGCATTCGTAACTCCAAGATTCATTAAAAGTGTGCTGAGTGTAAGTTTCACTAGAACATTTTCTCGCGTGGTACGCTGATCTGAACAAGAATTTCCTTAAAGCTTATTATAATTATAATAGAAATATAGTTATTTATACTCGTATTTATCTATATCTATATGTACATCATATATACAGAGTGTTTATAATTCAAGTCCCATTTTCAAAATGTCGTAAAAAAATAAACACTCAATCACAGGGAGTTCAAATTGGAATTAAAGATACTTGAAGAAGGAGGACATGGCATGACACCAAAAAAAGTTCCAAAAAACGTTTCACAAATTTTCTCCATCCAATTTCGTATGAACTTGACATGGTGGATGGGCTTTTCACTAACAGTGCACAGTACTAAATGACTTGGAAGTAATTCTTTCTTTAAAAAAAACTGAAACAATGAAGCATACTGAGGAATACAGTTGGTTTAATGTGCAACTCATGCCAAATACGTTGTAATTTCAGTACAAAATATTATTGACAGCCGAACTTACTTTCTTGATGCGCCATCTGTTAATACAATTTGGAATTTTTTTGATGTCGTACTGTTTTCCCCTTCTTCAAGTATGTTCATGTCAAATTTGAACTCATTGTGATCGGTTTTTCTTTTTTTTACAGCAATTTGAAAGTGGGACTTTAATTATAACCACCCTGCATTTAATTAACTTAAAAATCCCAAATGTTCAATTGCAAAAACTGCATTGGCATATAAAAGAAAAAGAACACAAAAATTTGTGCGAAATAAACAATGACAGTGTCTGAAACGATGGTAATTAGGAAACTTGTAGAATTCAAATAAATTACAAATACTCAGAAAATTAATTATAGCATCCCAAAGATAGCTTTATAAAGGACAGATTTTTTTAAACCACGTTATTTCTGCTGACTAGAGGACTGGATGCTAGTCAACGATAAAACTAGTGATGTACTTCCGATAACACGGAGTAAACAAAATAGCATTTCCGCTTATAACCGGCGAGGTATAGGATTGAAGAAGTACGATTTAGCTGCTAAAGTCTATGTTATTAGGCAAAAATCGATTTATGTGATAAAAACTCGTGACTGTGTGTAATAATATGGCTATTGAACGTATGGCTGGTTGACAAGAATTCAATCTGATTGGGTAGAATTACTGTTCGTCATAAACCTATCTTTGTATTATGTGAGTGAAAAGATTTCTGGTTAATTTCTGGTTAGTTCTGGTTTTCTATACACACACACACACTGTGTGTGGTTTTTTTGCATATAGGTTAAAAACTATAAAACTTAACTTATTTATTTTTCACTTAATTCACTATTCTTTTGTCTGTTATGTAATCGAAAATTTTGAAAACATATTGCTAGATATGTTTAAGTAAACAAAAAGCTTATTTTGCGACTTGTGCCATCTGATGGCGTCGCTTTGTCTATAGTTTTTATTTGTCTTTTTAAATTTTTATTAAAGTTAAAATTAAGTTCTATGGAATTTTAATTTATTATTATTTCTGCTAAAAAATATATGGTATTGCATTTTCTTTAAAAAAATATAACTATATATAAAAAAAAATTTCATATTTTATAATTTCCTTTCTAATTGTTTTTATTTATAAATAAAGAACTGTTCTTCATAAATTGGAAAACGATAATTTGCCCTTTTCACCAATATTTTTTTGGTAATAAAATTTACCATAAATTAATTCTTTTGTTTTTCGTAGCTGAATACTGGCGAGTCATATATGCTACTAGTTAACTTTAATAAAATATATACCGAATACAATAAAGATATGAATATTTAACTCCTCCTATTCCCCCTGTAAGTATGTTGGTGTTTATTTCGAAGCTAAGTCTTTGACCTCTCAGTTAATATTTATCAAACTAAACATAACTCTGGATTCGCAATGGGTAATGCTGAGTTTCCAATCAGCTATTCAGAAATCTAACACGCCATAGAACAGGTTGTTCCATTATGTATAGATTTACTACTATGTGTTTGTATATGGAACTTGTAAGGCTGTTGAAGCTTTATACTACACTCAAGTACCTCATCGATGGACTAATGTTGATTTCTGATGATATCTCATTATTTCAAAAGAACACTTACTGTGGCAGATAGGGGGGAATTCAAATTATTCATATTCTCAGACTGACTGAAGGAGCTTTCTGGTCGATAGACTTATCGTATCCATACCCGAGTGTAATATGCAAATTGTTGAGTTTCGCGTCGTTTTCCCGCAGTTCAGAAACATAACCTGAATAAGCACCAGACTACTTCTTTACATTGATAAATAGTAAATTCATATAATTAATAATTCATATGAATTCATATAATTAATTCATAATATTCAAATAACTAATTCATAAAATTCATATAATGAATTCATAAAATTCATGCAATTAATAATTCACATGAATTCATGTAATTAATAATTCATATGAATACTTATAATTCATTCATAAATTCATACAACTAATAATTCCCATGAATTCCTATAATTAATAATTCATAACAATAATAAATGTGTTAATTGTTAATACCTATAAAGAATTTTTAAATGTGCTATATCTTTACTATATTCATTAATTGCTTGTTTAATTTCAATTCTTTATTAATACTAATTCCAACTACATTGATTGTTTACTAAAATAAATATGAAATTATTTATAATAATGAATAAATAAAAGCATTTTAGGTAGAAAATATAACTTTGCCAATGGAGGATGTTATGAAAATTTTTAAAATAGATTTCACTAGTTTTTAGAACTAAACAATGCTTCAATTCATAAAATTAATAAATATATTTATTGCCAAAAACTAGAAGAATTTTTCAATGTGTTATATTTTTACTATCTTTATTAATTGCGCTTTTAAATTCAATACTTTATTACTATTTAACATCGATTGGTCACTAAAATAAATAAGAAATTATTTGTAAAAATGAAAAAATAAAAACAATTCAGGTAGAAAATATAACATATTTGTCAATGGAAGCTGTTATGAAAATATTAAAAATAGATTTCTGAAGTATTTAAAATTAAACATATAATAATTTAAAATCACAATGCAAAATTATTGTAAAAGCTAATAAAATTGTTATAATAAATTCAAGAAAATATAAAATTAAAATATTAAAATTATTTTTCTATTAAAATCTTGAAATTATTCTTCTATTAAATATTAAACTTATTCTTAACTATTCGAAATTATTTTAATTGATGAAACATTTGAAAAGAATATTTACAAATAAAATTATTGGACCCGAGGATTCCTTATTATATTAATGCTACAAAAAATACAAAGTTGGAAATTCTCGAACACCAAATAGAGTTCCTTGTAAACATTATTTAATTAGCAAATAATTTCTATTCAAGTTTATTGAAATCATTATCTCTATAAAAAATAAAAATAAAGCAAATGAAATATGTCGTAAATTATTATTGATGTATATCACTGGAATGAAACTATTTTTTCATTGCAACGCATTGAATTTTAATTAGATATCTTGTAATTATTTCAACAATTTCTTGAATAAAAGTTTGATGACGAAAACAGATAAAAAGAATAATAATAAGTTTTTAAAAGAATAATATTCTTCCGTCCACTCTCGTAATAAAAATACACGAGTAGAGTTATAAAAAAAAATCTGATACAACATTCCTTAAAATTTATTATTTATTTATTTGAAGTCTCAAAAATTAATTTATTTATCTCTGAACAATATTTGTAATGCATAAAAGCTCGAGGCTAATGTGTCTCGAATATAAAACTCTTTAAAAGAACGCACTCTTTTTTTTTTTTTTTTTTTTTGTGTGTGAAATAATTACTGAATATTTTATAAAAATAACGAGCAGAAAAGTAAATTTAATTACGAGAAATAAACTGTTTATGTTTTTTTTTTTATTATGATAAAATTTTAAATAAGAGCTGTAAAATAAAATACTTTCTTTCAAAAGTATTTTATGATAAAAGCGTGGTTTCTTTAATATACTCATTCTGCAGTATCTCGAGAATGCAAAATGTAACAAAGCTAATGTATCGTTTTTGATGTAACAGAAAAAAGCTATAAGCCACGGGAAAGAAATATGACGAACTCAATTTAAAACGGGAATAAAATGGGGAGTATTCAGGAAAAGGAAGGGATTAGAGATAATAGCGGAAAGCTACTTTAATCAAAAACAAATCCTATTTCGAAGGTATTAAAGATGATGCAAATTATTTCTGTTCGGACAAAGTCTGAGATTGTCTCTCATTTATTTTGTCTACTTCTGACACAGCAGTTGCCAGCTCTTTGAAAGATAGACTCAATAGTTGTTTCTTTTGTCATATGATTTTAGTGTTGATCGAAATATATATTTGTATTTAGTAGAAAGTAAATTGAGGGTCTTTTTAAATTCTATTTATTTATAAATAATTATTCAGAACACTTATTCATCACGACTTTGAAAATGATAATTTGCCCTTTTCACCAATATTTTTTGGTAGTAAAATTAACAAAAAATTAAATGTTTTATTTCATATAGCCGAATAATGCAGAGCCATATACTATGCTTGTTAACTTTAATAGAACGTATATTGAATGAATATGTGACATAATGCATGAATACATATAATAACGACATGCATATTTAATTCCTCCTATAAATATGTTGATGTTTATTTCGAAGCGAAGCATTTGACCAAAGGACGCTCAACTAGGTAATATTTATATAATTAAGCATAACTCTGAATGTTATGGGTTTGAATGCTGAATTTCCAATCAGCTATTAGAAACCTAACACGCCAAAAAACAAGTTGTTCCATTATGTACATATTTGCTATCATGTGCTTGCATATGAAACCTCTAAGGTTGTTGGAACTTTATACTAAACCCAAGTACCTCATCGATGGAATAAGGTTAAATTCTGATGACATCTCATCATTTCAAAAGAACACTTTCTGTGGCAGATTTTGGAAATTCAAATTATTCATATCCTCAGATTGATGGAAAGACCTTTTTGGTCGATAAAATTATCGTATCCATACCCGAGTGTAGTATGGGAAATGTTGATTTGATTCATATATTATGTCTCGCTCTGAGTTAAGTCAGTGGCAGAAACTCAGCCTGACTTGTGGACCAATGGACACGTGGGCAACTAGAGTGCAAATGGGTTAAGGTTCGAATATGTTGGCGATATGATTGCATTCTCTGTCTTCTGAAACGAGAAGGCACGATGGCGTTTGTGACTATGTATCTCGCATATATAGTTGGACTACCTAGTAGGAGTTTTCCGGGTTTTCGCCCATACGAAAAGCAAATTAGGGTAGTTACCCCTAAAACTCCTGCCAGAAAACATTGTCCCTTCATCAGTCTGTGACCTGTTCGTAAAATGGACGAGGCCCACCGCTATTTCATCTTCCCTTTTCTACTGATAGGGGACTACATATCCCTAGGTACGGAAGTGAGGGAGAAATGTTCAAAAACCTAGTGGGATAAGCACCGAACTACTTAAAAATAACAAACTTAAACAAAAACTACTTAAACGAAACAATAAATTTATATAATTAATAATTCTTAACACATTTATTATTGTTAATAACTAGAAGAATTTTTTAAAATGTGTTATATTTTTACTATCTTCATTAATCTCTGGTGTTCGTTACCACAGCTATCGGGTTCAAATCCCGGCTCTGCCCATGGGTGTTGTAGTGGTTCGGAATCCACTTTAAGCCGTAGGTCCCGGTCCTAATAGGATCGTAGAGCGTTGCGGGGGCATTGTTACTCTGCGTCCGTGGCTTACTATCAAGTTACACGCGCCCCCTGGGTAATGCAAAGTGAGTAACATCGGTGCAGCCCTTATGGCAAAGATCACGGTCTATTTGCCAGCTGCATTAGAAGAAAAAAAAAGCTATCTTCATTAATTGCGTGCTTAAATTCAATACTTTATTACTATTTATTCCAATTACATCGATTGTCCATTAAAATAAATATGAAATTGTTTGTAATAATGAATAAATAAAAATATTTCAACTAGAAAATATAATCAATTTACCATTGGAGGATGATATAAAAATTTTAAAATAGATTTCTCAAGTTTTTAGAATTAAACATATAATAATTTAAAATCTAGACACAAAAAGTAACGTAAGAGATAACAAAATTCTTGTTATAAATAATTCAAGAAAATATAAAATTAAACTATTTGAACTAATATAATTTATTAAAATATTAAAATTATTCTTCTATTAAATATTAAACTCATTCTTAACTATACGAAATTATTCTAATTCATGAAACATTTATAAAAGAATATTTACAAATAAAATTATTGAACCCGAGGGAATTCATTATTAACAAAATAATTTCTATTCAGTTTTATTGAAATCATTATCACTATACGAAAGAAAAAGTTCGCAAATGAAATACGTAGTTAATTTTTATTAATATATTTGACTTGAATAAAAAAATATTTTTTGTAATTGTAATGTAATGAATTTTAATTAGGTATCTTTTAATTATTTCAACAATTTCCTGGAAAAAAAACTGATAACGAAATCATTTAAGAAGAATAACATAGTTTAAAAAAAATTAATATTCTTCCGCCCACTCTTATACTATAAATACATGAGTTACGTTATATAAAAAAATTCTGATTCAACATTCCTTAAAATTCATTGGAAGTTTCGGAAATTAATTTATTTATCTTAGAACAATATTTATAATGCATAAAAGCTCGAGGCTAATGTGTCTCGATTACAAAACTCCTTAGAAGAAAGCACTTTTATTTTTTCATATGTTTCTTTGTGTGAAATAATTACTGACTATTTTATAAAAATAACGAGCTGAAAAGTAAATTTAATTATGAGAAATAAACTATTTATGTTTTTTTTTTCATTATGATAAAAGTTTTAAATAAGAGCTGTAAAATAAAATATGTTCTTTCAAAAGAATTTTAAGAAAAATTATGGTTTTTTTTTTTCTGCATGTTTTTTTTTTTCTGCATTTTTCTGCAGTATCTTGAGAATGTAAAATGTATCAAAGCTAATGTATCGTTTCTGATGTAACAGGAAGAAGCTATGAGCCAGGGGAAGAACAACATGATAAACGCAATTTAAAACGGGAATAAAATGGGAAGTTTTCAGGAAAAGGAAGGGATTAGATATAATAGCGGAAAGCTACTTTAATCCAAAACCAATCCTATTTCAAAGATGATGCAAATTATTTCTGTTCTGATAAAGTCTAAAGTCGTCTCTTATTTATTTTGTCTACGTCTGACATAGCAGCTGTCAGCCCATTGAAAATTAGCATCAATAGTTGTTTCTTTTGTCACATGATTTTAGTGTTGATCGAAATTTATATTTGTATTTTATAGAAAATAAAGGCGATGTTTTTTTTAAGATTAATTAGGGAATTAGAGCTAATAGCGGATAGCTACTTTAATCAAAAATCAATCTTATTTCAAAAATATTAAAAATATTGGAAAATTATTTCTGTTCTGACAAAGTCTGAAGTCGTCTCTGAATTATTTTGTCTACGCCTGACATACCAGCTGTCAGCCCATTGAAAATTAGCATCAATAGTTGTTTCTTTTGTCACATGATGTTAGTGTTGATCGAAATTTATATTTGTATTTTATAGAAAATAAAGGCGATGTTTTTTTTAAGATTAATTAGGAAATTAGAGTTAATAGCGGATAGCTACTGTAATCAAAAATCAATCTTATTTCAAAAATATTAAAAATATTGGAAAATTATTTCTGTGCTGACAAAGTCTGAAGTCGTCACTTAATTATTTTGTCTACGCCTGACATAGCAGCTGTCAGCCCATTGAAAATTAGCATCAATAGTTGTTTCTTTTGTCACAAGATTTTAGTGTTGATCGAAATTTATATTTGTATTTTATAGAAAATAAAGGCGATGTTTTTTTAAGATTAATTAGGGAATTAGAGCTAATAGCGGATAGCTACTGTAATCAAAAATCAATCTTATTTCAAAAATATTAAAAATATTGGAAAATTATTTCTGTTCTGACAAAGTCTGAAGTCGTCTCTCAATTATTTTGTCTACGCCTGACATAGCAGCTGTCAGCCCATTGAAAATTAGCATCAATAGTTGTTTCTTTTGTCACATGATGTTAGTGTTGATCGAAATTTATATTTGTATTTTATAGAAAATAAAGGCGATGTTTTTTTTAAGATTAATTAGGGGATTAGAGTTAATAGCGGATAGCTACTGTAATCAAAAATCAATCTTATTTCAAAAATATTAAAAATATTGGAAAATTATTTCTGTTCTGACAAAGTCTGAAGTCGTCTCTCAATTATTTTGTCTACGCCTGACATAGCAGCTATCAGCCCATTGAAAGTTAGACTTAATAGTTGTTTCTTTTCTCATGTGAATTTCAGTGTTGATTGTAATTTATACTTGTATTGAATAGAAAGTAAAGTGATGTTGTTTTTTTTGAATAATTTAGAAGATATTTTTTCTTACTGAAAAAAATGTCTTTTCATGAATTTTTCCTTAATGTATGGATAGCAAAAAAAAGGCTGATTTTGTGATATTTAGCGAAATAAATGCATTTGAAGTACAAAAATTTTGTTCGTTTAGCAACTTAAATGTATGTTTCCAATTTACGGAATTGTGTCAATCTTTTAAGTACAAATTTGCTTTTAAAAATTAAATAACTAAATAATTTGCTTTTACAAATTTGATTTTTTAAAAAAAGACTTTTTAAATTAAAATAATAACCTTAGTTTTGAAATTGTATTAAAATGTTTGTTAAAGAAAAATTACATTAAAATATAATTAATGTGTAATGTCTTTTTTTTATTGAAAAAGAATTTAAAGTTAAGTTTTGAAATGACAAAAATCTTTTTTATTTTAGTTTCAAACCATATAAAGAAAAACAAAATGCATCAGCTTTTATAAAATAAAATTTCTAAATCATTATATTATAGAAAATGATATCAACTGTCGTTATCAACTTATCATTAATGTCATTGCAGTAATGGATACATTACAAAAGAAAAAAATTATATTCCCAGTTTTTTTTCAATTATTTAATTTATTAATCTTTTTCTAAAGTTAAAAATCTCTGAGATGAACTATAAATTTAAAAACTACTATACTCAAATAGCACATCGATGGAATAAGGTTGATTTCTGATGACATCTCATCATTTCAAAAGAACACTTTCTGTGTCAGATAGAGGAAATTGAAATTATTCATATATTCAGACTGATTGATAGACTGATAAGACTGATTATCTGGTCGATAGAACGATCGCATCCATACCCGATTGTAATATGGGAATTGTTGATTGGATTCATGTAATAAGTTTTGCAATATGCCCCCTCAGTTCAAAAGCTCAGCCGGACTCGTGTCCTAGTCGCAACGTGCATAGCTAGCGAGAAGGAAGGCTGAGGTTCGAATCTGCCGGCGGCATGGTTGTAGTTACTGCCTGCAAAAAACGGAAAGACTCAATAGCGATTGTGGCAATGTGTCTCGCATCGATAGTGGCAGTTTCCCTGGTTTTCTATCATACGAAATGCAAATGCGGGTTATGTACACCTTAAAGTCCTCCTGAAAGGCATTGCTCTCCTTTACCAGTCGGTAAGATGTTCGTGGTAAGCACGTGTCCAGACGGCGACCCCTTTCTAACTGGTAGGGGGACTACATAGCCCTAGGTACGGGGAGGTGGGGAAAGGTGTGGATAACATATAATAAAAGTTCAGAAACCTAGCGTTAGAAGTGCCAGACTACCTCATTGCATTCATAAAGAGTAAATTGATATAATTAATAATTCTTAACATATTTATTATTGTTAATAACTATAAGAATTTTTAAATGTGTTATATTTTTACTATCCGGGGGCCTGAATGGCCGAGTGGCTAGCGCTCTGACGCTCGGTACCACAGGTTTCGGGTTCGAGTACCGGCGGTGCCATGGATGTTTGTAGTGGTTCGGAATCCACTTTAAAGTGTAGGTCCCGGTCTAATAGGATCGTAGAGCGTTGCGGGGGCATTGTTACTCCGCGTCCGTGGCTTATCGTCAAGTTACACGCGCCCCCTGGGTAATGCAAAGTGAGTACGTCTGTGCAGCGCTTGCCTTAAAGCATTCAAAACCAAGCTGTCTAAGTGTTTACCAGCTGCATTAGAAAGAAAAAATTTTTTTACTATCATTATTAATTACGTGTTTAAATTCAATACTTTATTACTATTAATTCCAATTGCATCGAATGAAAAATATGAAAATATTTGTAATAATAAATAAATAAAAATATTTCATGTAGAAAATATAACCTATTTGTCAATGGAGGTTGTTATGAATATTTCAAAATAGATTTCACTAGTTTTTAGAATTAAACATACAATAATTTAAAATCTCATTACAAAATTAACGTAAGAGCTAATACAAATAATGTTATAAATAATTCAAGAAAATATAAAATTAAAATATTTGAACTAATATTATTTATTAAAATATTGAAATTATTCTTCTGTTAAATATTGAAATTTTCTTCTGTTAAATATTAAACTTATTCTTAATTGTTTGAATTTATTCTAATTGATGAAACATTTATAAAAGAATATTTACAAATAAAATTATTGGACCCAAGGCAATTCATTATATTAATGCTACAAAAAATGCTAAGTCGGAAATTCTCGAACACGAAAAAGGAGTTCCTGGTAAACATTATTTAATTAGCAAAATAATTTCTATTCAGTTTTATTGAAATCATTATCTCTACATATAAAAAAAAAACTCAAATGAAATATGTAGTTAATTTTTAATGATGTATTTAATTGGAATAAAAATATTTTTTATTGTTATACATTGAATTTTAATTGGGTATCTTATAACTATTTCAAGAATTTCCTGGAAAAAAAACAGATAACGAAAACACGCAAAAAGTATAACATAGTTTTTAAAAGAATAATATTCTTCCGCCCACTCTTATAATTAAATACACAAAGTAGCTTTATAAAAAAAATTCAGATTCAACATTCCTTAAATTAATTTATTTATCTTAGAACAATATTTATAATGCATAAAAGCTCCAGGCAAATGTGTCTCGAATATAAAACTCTTTAGAAGAACGCACTGCTTTTTTTTTTTTTTTATCTTTCTTTGTGTGAAATAATTACTGAATATTTTATAAAAATAACGAACAGAAAGTAAATTTAATTATGAGAAATAAACTATTTATTTTTTTTATTATGATTTTAAAATTCAAATAAAAGCTGTAAAATAAAATGTGTTCCTTCAAAAGAATTTTATGACAAAAGTTTCATTTCATTTTTTGTATTCATTATGCAGTATCTGTAACAGATTATGCAGTATTAACATTATGCAGTATCTGTTGCAGACTGCCAACTGTAACAGAGCTAATGTATCGTTTTTGATGTAACAGAAAGAAGCTATGAGCTACGGGAAAAAAAGCATGATAAACCTAATTTAAAACGGGAATAAAATCGGGAGTATTCAGGAAAAGGAAGGGATTAGAGATAATACCGGAAAGGCTACCTTAATCAAAAACCAATCCTATTTCAAAGGTGTTAAAGGTGATGCGAATTATTTCTGTTCTGACAAAGTCTAAAGTCGTCTCTTATTTATTTTGTCTACGTCTGACATAGCAGCTGTCAGCCCATTGAAAGTTAGACTCAATAGTTGATTCTTTTGTCATATGATCTGAGTGTTGATCGATATTTATATTTCTATTTAATAGAAAGTAAAGTGATGCTTTTTTAAAGTGTTGTTTAGATGGCATTTTTTTCTTACTGAAAAAATATCAATTCAGGAACTTTTTCTTAAGGAATAGAATTTGTAAAAATGCTGATTTCGTCATTCAATGAAATAATTGCATTTAAAATATAAAAATTTTGTTCGTTTAGCAACTTAAATGTACGTTTCAAATTTACGGAATTGTTACAGTTTAGTTACAGTAAGTAAAATTTATTTTTACGTATTTTTTTAAAAAAAAGTCTTTTTTAATTGAAAATAAATTTATTTTTTAAATTGCATTAAAAAAATTCTGTTAGAGAAAAATTATATTAAAATATAAATAATTTGTTATGCCTTTTTTGTTGTAAAATATGTAATATCGATTTATTGAAATGAAAAAAAAAATATTTAAAAAAAAATATTTTTTTGAAGTCCAAAACTATATAAAAGAAAAATTATTACCTTTTATAAACTTAAAATTTTTAAATAATTTTATTTTAAAAAAATTATAAAAACCGTCATTGGCCACTTATCATTAATGTCATTGGAATTATGTACTCGTAACAGAAGAAAAATATTATCATCACAATTTCTTTAATTATTAATTTAATAATCTTAGTTTAAAGTTAAAAATGTCTGAAATGAATAATAAATTTCAAAAAAATTATTATCTTACTGAAAAAATATATAAAATTATTTGTTATAATGAATAAATAAAACATTTTAGGTAGAAAATATAATCTATTTGTCAATGGAGGTTGTTATGAATATTTTAAAATAGATTTCTCTAGTTTTTAGAATTAAACATATAATAATTTAAAATCTCGATATGAAATTATCGTAAGAGCTAATAAAATTGAAGTTATAAATAATTCAAGAAAGTATGAAATTAAAATATTGAAACTATTAAATATTAAAATCTTGAAATTATTCTTCTATTAAATATTAAACTCATTCTTAACTATTCGAAATTATTTTAATTGATGAAACGCTTATAAAAGAATATTTACAAATAATATTATTGAACCTGAGAGAATTCATTAGATTAATGCTGGAAATAAACACTAAATAGAAATTTCTCGAACACCAAAAAGAGTTCATTGCAAACATTATTTAATTAGCAAAATAATTTTTATTTAGTTTTATTGAAATCATTAGATCCATACAAAAAAAAAAAAAAAAAAAAAAAAAAAAAACTCAAATGAAATATGTAGTAAATTTTTATTGATGTGTTTGATTGGAATAAAAATTTTTATTGTAATGTTGTGAATTTTAATTAGGTACTTTATAATTATTTCAGGAATCTCCTGCAAAAAAAAAAAAAAAAAAAAACAGATAAAAAGGATAACATAGTTTTTAAAAGAATAATATTCTTCCGCCCACTCAAATAATAAAAATACACGAGTAGCGTTATAAAAAATTCTGAATCAGCATTCCTTAGAATTTATTTGGAGTCTCGAAAAGTAATTTATTTATCTTAGAACAATATTTATAATGCATAAAAGCTCGAGACTAAAGTGTCTCGAATATAAAACTCTTCAGAAAAAAAAAAATCTTTTTATGTTTCTTTGTGTGAAATAATTACTATTTTATAAAAATAACGAAGGGAAAACTAAATTTAATTATGAGAAATAAACTATTGACGTTTTTTTTAATTATGATACAAAATTTAAATAAAAGCTAAAAAAGGAAGTATTTTCTATCAAAAGAATTTTATGACAAAAATATCTCTTCTATTTTCGCATTCGCTATGCAGTATCTTGAGACTGCAAACTGTAACAGAGCTAATGTATCGTTTTTGATGTAACAGAAAGAAGATATGAGCCACCGGAAAAAATATGATGAAAGCAATTTAAAACGGGAATAAAATGGGGAATATTCAGGAAAATGAAAGGATTAGGGATAATAGCGGGAAGCTACTTTAATCAAAAACCAATCCTATTTCAAAGATAACGCAAATTATTTCTGTTCTGACAAAGTCTAAAGTCGTCTCTCATTTATTTTGTCAACTCCTGACTTAGCAGCTGTCAGCCCATTGAAAGTTAGACCAATAGTTGTTTCTTTTGCCATATGATTTCAGTGTCGATCGACATTTATATTTGTATTTAATAGAAAGTAAAGTGATGTATTTCTAAAATCTTTTTATTTATAAATAATTATTCAGAACAATTATTCTTCACGGCTTTGAAAATGATAATTTGCACTTTTCACCAATATTTTTTGGTAGTAAAATTAACAAAAAATTAAATGTTTTATTTGATATAGCCGAATAATGCAGGGCCATATACTATGCCAGTAAACTTTAATAGAACATATATTGAATGAATATGTGGCATAATGCATAAACACATATAATAACGACGTGCATATTTAATTTCTCCTATAAATATGATGGTGTTTATTTCGAAACGAAGCATTTGACCAGAGGACGCTCAACTAGGTAAAATTTATAAAATTAAGCATAACTCTGAATGTTATGGGTTTGACGATAATTTGCACTTTTCACCAATATTTTTTTTGGCACTAAAGTTGACAAATTAATTGTATTGTTTTTCGTAGCTGAATAATGCCGAGTCATATCATGATTACAATAAAGATACGAGTATTTAACGCCTCCTGTTCATATGTCGGTGATTATTTGAAAGCTAAGTCTTTGACCTCTCAGGTAATATTTATCAAACTAAACATAACTACTAGATGTGCCATAGGTAATGCTGAATTTCCAATCAGCTATTCAGAAACCTAACACGCCATAAAACAGGTTGTTCCGTTATGTACATATTTGCTATCATGTGCTTGTATATGAAACCTCTAAGGTTGTTGAAACTTTATACTAAACCCAAGTACCTCATCGATGGAATAAGGTTGATTTCTGATGACATTTCATCATTTCAAACGAACACTTACTGTAACAGATTTTGAAAATTCAAATTATTCATATCCTCAGATTGATTGAAAGACATTTTTGGTCGATAAAATTTTCGTATCCATACCCGAGTGTAGTATTGGAAATGTTTATTTGATTCATATATTATGTTTCGCTCAGAGTTAACTCAATGCAGAAACCCAGCCTGACTTGTGGACCAATGGACACGTGGTCAACTAGAGTGCAAATGGGTTAAGGTTCGAATATGTTGGCTGTATGATTGCAATCACTGTCTTGAGAAACGAGAAGGCACGATGGCGATTGTGACTATGCATCTCGCATATATAGTTGGACTATCTAGTAGGAGTTTTCCGGGTTTTCATCCATACGAAAAGCAATTTCGGGCAGTTACCCCTAAAACTCCTACCAGAAAACATTGTACCCTTCATCAATCTGTGAGCTGTTCGTATAATGGACGAGGCCCACCGATATTTCATCTTCCCTTTTCCACTGGTAGGGGACTACATATCCCTAGGTACGGACGTGAGGGAGAAAAAAAATGTTCAGAAACCTAGCGTGATAATCACCGAACTACTTCATTATATTCATAAACAACAAATTTATATAATTAATAATTCTTAACACATTTATTATTGTTAATAACTAGAAGAATTTTTTAAAATGTGTTATATTTTTACTATCTTCACTAAGTGCGTGTTTAAATTCAATACTCTATTACTATTTATACCAATTACATCGATTGTCCATTAAAATAAATATGAAATTGTTTGTTATAATGAATAAATAAAAATATTTTAGGTAGAAAATATAATGAATTTATCATTGGAAGATGATTTAAAAATTTTAAAATAGTTTTCTCAAGTTTTAGAATTAAATATATAATAATTTAAAATCTCGATACAAAATTATCGTAAGAGCAAATAAAATAATTGTTATAAATAATTCAAGGAAATATAAAAATAAAATATTTAAACTAATATTATTCATTAGAATATTGAAATTATTCTTCCATTAAATATTAAACTTATTCTTAACTATTCAAACTTATTCTAATTGATAAAACGTTTATAAAAGAATATTTACAAATAAAATTATTGGATCTGAGGGAATTCATTATAATAATGAAACAAAAATAAACAAAGTTGGAAATTCTTAAACGCAAAAAGTAATTCCTTCTAAACATTGTTTAATTAGCAAGATAATCTTCATTCAGTTTTATTGAAATCATTATCTCTACATATAAAAAAAACTCAAATGAAATATGCAGTAAATTTTTAATGATATATTTAATTGGAATAAAATTTTTTTTTATTGTTATATACTGAATTTTATTTAGGTATCTTATAATTATTTCAAGAATTTCTTGAATAAAAAAAATGATAACGAAAACAGATAAAAAGAATAACATACTTTTTAAAAGAATAAACATCCACGAGTAGCAAATTATTGGCATTTAAAAAAAATTTTTGTACATCTTATTTTAACATTATAAATATGCAATAAGTACTTCAATTAGTTTTTAATTTTATAAAACTATACTCAAAGAAATACTAAATATTTATTAAGGGAAAAAAATTACAATATAAATAGTTGTAAAAACTGAGTTTATTCTACAAATTAAATTATTCAAAGAATTTACGAAAAAAAAATTAATGATCGAGAAATATTCTTCTTTTCATCAATCTTTTAAACTGTTAATTTATTAATTCCTTTGAAAATCAGGCGCAAAAATGAAATTGCTTTGGCAAAAAAACAGGAAATATTATTAAAAATACGATTTCTTTGAGAGAAACTTAATTTATAAAACATTTTTGATTATGGCAAAAATTACGATAATTTTTAACGAATAAATGATTAGGATTTAAATTAAAATTTCAAAGAAAATATTTTGTACGTCTCATTTTAACATTAATAAATAAGCAATAAGTATTTCAATTAGCTGTTAATAAACAAGAATATAAAAACCAATATTAAAATAAAATTAACTTTTTAAAAAAAATATTATAAATCAATTAAAAAGTTAACTGCCTCACTTTTTTCATATCAAATTATAAACCACCCAATATCTTTCTTTCATATTTTATTTTATTTTACCGATATTCCAACATCCCACGTTCCACTGATGTAAGCCATGAAATATCTCCCCCATTACTGATGAGTGGAGGGCATTGCCTTCCAGGAGGACTTTTAGGGATATATACCTCGCATTTGTGTGACGTATGGGAGAGAATCCCGAAAACTCTCACCAAACAACCTGATTAACGATGCAGGAATGCTTTATTTGCATTGTAAATCCATGATTGCCGCAGATGGCGCCATCGGTATTGTGCCAGTTTCTTCTGCACATTAGAAATCGAACTTTCGTTTTCGTATTATGCGTATTTTATTTTGAATTTTTATTTTTTTTTAAATGAAAACGCGTAAAAAATAAAGATAATATTATAATATCTATTTAGAACTGATATTTGATATTGATTCACAGATTCAATTAGAAATTATTCGATGTTTTTAATTTCATAAAATTTGACATTCGACATAGAAAATTAGTCGACATATAATCCTTTAAATCATTATTTTTATCTTCCGACAGAACTTTTTTTGTAATACATACCCCACATATGTCATTCTATGGGAAAAACACAAAAGCTCTCCACAGATAGCTTGACTATTAATGCAGCTGCTTTAGAATCATTGTCAAATACGTCATCGAGTCTATTCACTTTTAAAAGCAGGGACTTCAACAGATGATGTGAGTGGAATAAAGAAATTGGATATTAATCTATTAAATAGACAAACCGTTTCAGTCTTCCCTTAAAGAAATTTGAATTTAATCTCCCCAAAGCCAGTATAACGCTAATATATGTAGGTAAGTCTTAACTAACAATTATATTGTGAACATTAATTTAAGTAAAGCACATTAAGCATAATAAAATTGAATTCAAGAAAACTTCTGTAAGAATATACATTTTAAGTTAAAAAAAATTTTTTTTTTCAGATTTAGATATTATATAATAATAATAAATCATATATAACAATTTAGATATTATATACATGTTGTTATTAGTTAAAATTTGGCCTATAGAAAAAAGACAAAAGAATTAAACTAATTATAAAACTCGAAACACCGAGGGATCTCACCACACATTTCCTCATCCATCACTTTTAACCTTTCCATTCGGCATTCCTCCACGATGCCCCTTCCATCTTATTTCGCATTCACCATCCGTCTCGTGCGTCCTTGACCCCCTTTTCCACACCCCTCTTCGCCTCACAATGCGCGCCTCCCGAGAAATACTTGGTGAGAGTTGTGGAAGTTCAGGTGGCATTAATTATTCGACTGGGACACTGATCTCGAAACCGTTTACTCGGCCCCCAGATCTAATGAATTCAGCCACTCCGCGTGAGATGCAAATGAATGCATTTCAGCGGCAAACGCTTAGTTTTAACAGTTGTAGTGGTTAGGGGGGCTTTTTGTTTCGACAGTGTGAGTGACTGCACTTTTGTGGGAGAAGAATGCGCCTTGCCGAGATGGGGGAAAAATTTAAGGAACGGTATTAAATGTTGTGTTACCAGCGGGTTGGTTAATGCATTCGTAACTCCAAGATTCATTAAAAGTGTGCTGAGTGTAAGTTTCGCTAGAACATTTTCTCATGCGGTATGCTGGTCCCAGCAGGAATTTCCTTAAGGCTGGTTATAATTATAATGATAACATAGATATTTATATTTATCTATATATCTATATCAATGTCTATATATATATTTAATAAATATAAGATTCAAAAAAGTTCAACGGTAAAAACAGCATTGACAGATACAAAAAAACTCAAAAGTTTGAATCAAATATATAATGACAGTGAATGAAAGTGATTACCAATAAACTTGTAGAATTCAAATAAATTAGAAATACTCAGGAAATTAATTATAACGTCCAGAGGATAACTTTATAAAGGATTACGTACTCTCAAGATATTATACACTGAAGTAACAAAAGTCATGGGATACCTCTTAATATCGTGTCGGTCCTCCTTTCGCCCGGCGAAGTGAAGCAACTCGACGTGGCATGGACTCAACAAGTCGTTGGAAGTCTTCTGCAGGAATATTGAGCCATGCTGTCTCGATAGACGTCCATAATTGTGAAAGCGTTGATGGTGCAGGATTTTGGGCACGAACAGACCTCTCGATGATGTCCCATAAATGCTCGATGGGATTCATGTCGGGCGATCTAGGTGGCCAGATCATTCGTTGGAATTGTCCAGAATGTTCTTCAAACCAATCGCGAACAGTTGTGGCCCGGTGACATGGCGCATTGTCATCCATAAAAATCCCATCGTTGTTTGGGTACATGAAGTCCATGAATGGCTGCAAGTGATCTTCAAGTAGCTGAACATAAGCATTTGCAGTCAAAATTCGGTCCAGTCGCACCAGAGGACCAAATCCATGCCATGAAAAAACAGCCCACACCATTACGGAGCCACCACCAGCTTGAACAGTGCCTTGCTGACAGTTTGGGTCCATGGTTTCGTGGGGTCTGCGCCACACTCGAACCCTACCATCAGCTCTTACCAACTGAAATCGTGACTCATCGGACCAGGCCACGGTTTTCCATTCATCTAGGGACCAACCACGAGAGTCGCTGCAAGCGATGTCGTTCTGTCAGTAAAGGCACTCGAGTCGGTCTTCTGCTGGAATAGCCCAAGAAAGCCAAATTTCTCCGCACAGTTCTAACAGACAAGTCCCTTGTACGTCCCACATTGATTTCTGCGGTTATTTGACGCAGTGTTGCTTGTCTGTTAGAATTTACGACTCTTTGCAGACGTCGCCGGTCTCGGTCGTTAAGTGCAGGCGGTCCACCACTGCGCTGTCCATGGTGGGATGTTATGCCTGAAATTTCATACTCTCGGCACACTCTTGACACAGTGGATCTGGGAATGTTGAATTCCCTAACGATTTCCGAAATGGCATGACCCATGCGTCTAGCTCCAACTAACATTCCGCATTCAAAGTCTGTTAATTCCCGTCGTGCGGTCATCATCACGTCAAAACCTCTTCACATGAATAACTTGAACAGAAATGAAAGCTCTGCGAAAGCACTGCGCATTTATACCTGTTCTACGCGATGCTACTGCCATCTGAAAATTTGCATATTGCTATCCGATGACTTTTGTCACTTCAGTGTATATCGTGTTATTTCTGCTAGTTAGATAATTAGATCCTATTTTATTAGACGTCTAGCGATGTATTCCAACAACACGGAGTTGACAAAATAACATTCAATTTAGAACAGGTGAGGTATAGGAAAAACGATTTGGCAGTAGAAGTCTATGTAATTAAGCAAAAAATGAGTTATGTGATGAAAACTCGCGACTGTTTGTTATAATATGGCTATTGAGCATATGGCTGGTTGACAAAAATTCTATCTGATTGGGTAGAATTATTGTTCGTCGTAAATCTTTGTATTATGTAAGTGAAAGATTTTTGGCCAATTAGACTGTTATATATTTATGTGTGTGTGCGTGTGTGTGTGCGTGTGTGTGTGCGTGTGTGTGTGTGTGCGTGTGTGTTTGCATATAGGTTAAAAACTATAACACTTACCAAATTTTGTTTCAATAAATTCAATATTCTTTTGTCTCTTGTGCAGTCGGAAATTTTGAAAAAATGTCACTAGTTATTTTTAAGTAAACAAAAACTTTATTTTGAGAATGGTGCCCTCTGGTGACGTAATCGTTTCGTTTATAGTTTTCCTTTGTCTTTAAAATTTTTCTTATAGTTAAAATATTAAGTTTTATGGGATTGTTATTTATCATTTATTCTAGAAAATGTATGGGATTGAATTTTCTTTAAAATATTTATTTGTTTGTTTCGAAAAGTTTTATATGTAGGCCTTTTTATAACTCCCTTTCTAAATTTTTTTTTATATAAATAAAGAATTATTCTTCACAATTTTTAAAACGATAATTTGCCCTTTTTACCAATATTTGTTTTGGTAATAAAATTTACCAAAAATTAATGTAGCTGAATAATGCCGAGTCATATCTGCTTGTTAATTTTAATAAAATATATAATGATTACAATAAAGGTATGAGTATTTAACTCCTCCTATTCCTCCTGTTAATATGTTGGTGTTTATTCTGAAGCTAAGTCTTTGACCTCTCAGGTAATATTTATCAAATTAAACATAACTCTAGATGCGCCATCGGAAATGCTGAGTTTCCAAACAGCTATTCAGAAATCTAATGCGCCATAGAACAGGCTGTTCCATTATGTATATATTTACTGCATGTGAATCTTGCTAGGTTGTTGAAGTTTATTCTACACTCAAATACCTCATCGATGGACTAATGTTGATTTCTGATGATATCTCATCATTTCAAAAGAACACTTACTGTAGCAGATAGGTGGAAATTCAAATTATTGATATTCTCAGACTGACTGAAGGACCTTATTGGTTGATAAAATTATCGTATCCATTCTCGAATGTAATATGGAAACTGATGATTTGATTCATATGTAAAGTTTCGCACTGAGTTCCCTCAGTTCAGAAACCCAACGGGATAAGCACCAGACTACATTCATAAAATGTAAATTCATATAATTCATACAATTATTAACTCGTATGAAATCATATAATTAATTCATATAATTCATACATATAATAATTTACATGAATTCATATAATTAATAATTCATAATAATAATAAATATGTTCATTGTTAATAACTAGAAGAATTTTTAAATGTGTTATATTTTTACTAATTTAATAATTACGCGTCTAAATTCAACATCTTATTACTATTTAACATTGTTTGCCGACTAAAGAAAATACGAAATTATTTATAATAATGAATAAATAAAAATATTTAGATAGTTATGAAAATTTTAAAATAGAATTATCAAGTTTTTAGAATTAAACATAGAATAATTTAAAATCTCGATACAAAATAATCGTAAGAGCTAATAAATTTATTGTTATAACTAATTGAACGTAATCTAAAATTAAAATATTAAAAGAAATAATATTTATTAAAATATGTAAATTATTATTCTATTAAATATTAAACTTATTCTTAACTATTCGAAATTATTCTAGTTGATGAAACATTTGTGAAAGAATATTCACAAATAAAATTATTGGACCCGAGGGAATTCATTCTAATAAAGCTGCAAAAAATAAGAAATTGGAAATTCTGTAACACCAAAAAGAGTTCCTTGTAAACATTATTTAATTAGTAAAATAATTTCTATTCAGTTTTATTGAAATCATTATATCTATACAAAAAAAAGGAACTCAAATGAAATATGTAGTAAATGTTTAATGATATATTTGACTGGAATAAAAATATTTTTTATTGTAATGCACTGCATTTTAATTGGGTATCCTATAATTATTTCAAGAATTTCCTGAAAAAAAATTGATAATGAAAACACGTAAAAAAAGAGTAACATATTTTTTAAAAGAATAATATTCTTCCGCCCACTCTTATAATAAAAGTACACGAGTAGTTTTATATAAAAAAAATTCTGATTCAACATTCCTTAAAATTAATTTATTTATCTCTGAACTATATTTATAATGCATAAAAGCTCGAGGCTGATGTGTCTCGAATATAAAACTTGATTAAATTGATAAAATTAATTATTCTAAACATATTTATTATCGTTAATAATTAGAAGAATTTTTTAAATGCGTCATATCTTTACTATCTTTATTAATTGAGTGTTTAAATTCAATATTTTATTGCTATTAATTCCAGTTATATTGATTGCCCACTAAGCTAAATAGGAAATTATTTGTAATAAGGAATAAATAAAAATATTTTAATGAAAAAAAAATATATAACCAATTCGTCAATGAAAATGATAGAATATATTTCTCTAGTTTTTTAAAATTAAACTTGTAAAAATTTAAAACCTAGATACAAAATTATCTTAAGAACCAATAAAATAATTGTTATGAATAATTCAAGAAAATATAAAATAAAAATATTAAAAGAAATAATATTCATTAAAATATTTAAATTCTCCTTCTATTAAATATTAAACTTATTCTTAACTATTCGAAATTAATCTAATTGATGAAACATTTGTAAAAGAATATTTACAAATAAAATTATTGGACCCGAGGGAAATCCTCATAATAATGCAGCAAAAAATATGAAGCCGGAAATTCTCGAACACCAAAAGGAAGTTCCTTGTAAACATTATTTAATTAGCAAATAGTTTCTATTCATTTTCATTCAAATGATGATCTCTATACAAAATAAAGACCTCAAATGAAATAGGTAGTAAATTTTTATCGATATATTTGACTGGAATTAAAAATATTTTTTATTGTAATGCACTGAATTTTAATTAGGTGTCTTATCATTTTTTTTTCATGAAATTCTAGAAATAATTATAACGAAAACACGTAAAAAGAATAACACAGTTTTTAAAAGAATAATGTTCTTCCGCCCACTCTTGTACTTAAAATAAAGGAGTTGCTTTACACTGAAGTGACAAAAGTCAAGGGATAGCAATATGCAAATTTTCAGATGGCAGTAGCATCGCGTAGAACAGGTATAAATGCGCAGTGCTTTCGCAGAGCTTTCATTTCTGTTCAAGTTATTCATGTGAAGAGGTTTTGACGTGATGATGACCGCACGACGGGAATTAACAGACTTTGAACGCGGAATGTTAGTTGGAGCTAGACGCATGGGTCATGCCATTTCGGAAATCGTTAGGGAATTCAACATTCCCAGATCCACTGTGTCAAGAGTGTGCCGAGAGTATGAAATTTCAGGCATAACATCCCACCATGGACAGCGCAGTGGTCGACCGCCTGCACTTAACGACCGAGACCGGCGACGTCTGCAAACAGTCGTAAATTCTAAAAGACAAGCAACACTGCGTCAAATAACCGCAGAAATCAATGTGGGACGAACAAGGGACTTGTCTGTTAGAACTGTGTGGAGAAATTTGGCTTTCTTGGGCTATTCCAGCAGAAGACCGACTCGAGTGCCTTTACTGACAGAACGACATCGTTTGCAGCGACTCTCGTGGGCACGTGAGCATATCGGGTGGTCCCTAGATGAATGGAAAACCGTGGCACGATGAGTTACGATTTCAGTTGGTAAGAGCTGATGGTAGGGTTCGAGTGTGGCGCAGACCCCACGAAACCATGGACCCAAACTGTCAGCAAGGCACTGTTCAAGCTGGTGGTGGCTCCGTAATGGTGTGGGCTGTTTTTTCATGGCATGGATTTGGTCCTCTGGTGCGACTGGACCGAATTTTGACTGCAAATGCTTATGTTCAGCTACTTGAAGATCACTTGCAGCCATTCATGGACTTCATGTACCCAAACAACGATGGGATTTTTATGGATGACAATGCGCCATGTCACCGGGCCACAACTGTTCGCGATTGGTTTGAAGAACATTCTGGACAATTCCAACGATGATCTGGCCACCTAGATCGCCCGACATGAATCCCATCGAGCATTTATGGGACATCATCGAGAGGTCTGTTCGTGCCCAAAATTCTGCACCATCAACGCTTTCACAATTATGGACGTCTATCGAGAATGGCTGGCTCAATATTCCTGCAGAAGACTTCCAACGACTTGTTGAGTCCATGCCACGTCGAGTTGCTGCACTTCGCCGGGCGAAAGGAGGGCCGACACGATATTAAGAGGTATCCCATGACTTTTGTCTCTTCAGTGTATATTCATGACGCTTACGAGAAAAAAAGTAATTTGTCATAATAAAATAATTTGCCAACTTTTTTTTTACAGAAATAAAACATATTTATAATTTTTTATTATGAAGAATTATTTCAAAATGCTTTTTTTTCAATTACAGGGAAAAATCGAATTATTTAAATAAAAATTTGCTTAATTAAAAAAATATAAATTAAACATCAATATTATTTAAGTTAAACGAAGACAAAATGGCAATAAAAAGGACTAACTAATGTTCTAATAAAAACAGCAATAAAAAATTTCGAGAAATTTCATTTGATTTTTATAAGAACCCAATACACGGAATTTGATACATAATACACATTGATAATTTATGAATATACATTTGCCTACCTAATAAACAATGATTACATTTTGGTAATTTTTTTCAAAATTTCTTTTTTTATTTCACATTTGTTTTTTGTTTTCTTGGTTGTTGTCAAAATAAAATAAATATATCCTGATAAAAACAGGTTTTTATTATTTTTATTAATTCTAAATTTTCATTTTCCAAGCTTTTAATTTTATTTGAACTAAATTATTTTATTTATACTAAATTTTTATTTTTTTCAGTTTATTTATGCTAAATTTCTATTTTTTTAAGTTTATTTATACTAAATTTTAATTTTTTTTATTTTATTGAACATTTTATTTCGGTATACTTATTGAAGACTTTTGTTTTAATGAATCTAAATAAAGGTTTTTCGTAGATTTAAAAAAAATAAGGAAGTAATTATATTTGACATTTAAAAAATAAAATAAAAATAATTTAAATTCGAAATGGGTTTAATTGATAACATTAAGAATGTTATAATTTTTTTAATATTGAAACATTATGAAATGAACTTTAAGTCAGTCCATTTATGAAAAAATGTTATGCTATTATGCTATGTTATTTTTTTATAGAAATATAACATGTTTTGCAGAAATTTAAAATTAATTTTAT
Organism: Caerostris darwini; assembly: GCA_021605075.1. Taxonomy (NCBI): domain Eukaryota; kingdom Metazoa; phylum Arthropoda; class Arachnida; order Araneae; family Araneidae; genus Caerostris; species Caerostris darwini. The sequence continues at coordinate 32,900 of BPLQ01002746.1, forward strand.
TTATAAAATCTGAAATTGTTAAGAATTTGTTCTACATTTATATGATTTGCCATTATTTTTTTAATTTTAAGATATTAGATTCATTCATTGGAATATTTTTGCTTTGAATGTTAGGAAAAAAATTGAGGGAATTTTAAATATCAACTTTAAGGAATTAATTTAAAATTAATTCTTAAATTAATTAAATAATTGAAAAATTGAGGGAATTTTAAATATCAGCTTTTAGGAATTAATTTAAAATTAATTCGTAAATTAATTAATTCTTAATTTAAAATTAATTCCTTTTAATTTAATCTTTCCTACTGTATTTTTACAATTAATATTAAATATTATTAATTATTCAATTATAACGATATAGTTATATTGAAAACCTATTATTTTATAAAATATCTAAGTAACATGTAACATATACTTGACTTCTAAATAAAAAAATAAAACTAAATTTTAAAATACTGCAAATTAACTTTTTAGCTGAAAATACTTCAAATTATTTGTATAAATTAAAAGTTTTTTTCTTACTTAAAATTACTTTTAATTCAAGTAAAAAAAAATATTTCATTCATTTTTTTTAGTGCAAAAATGCAACAATTAAAAAAATTCTTTGAAATTTCTAAAGGACATGATAAAGTTCTCCAAAACGCCTTTATAAATTTTAAAAGAAAATCCTTAACAGAACATAATTCAATTTCACATTTGAGCATTGGGTTTAAAACAAAATATAGACGGAATTTTCCATTTTATTTAACTGACATTGAAAATATACTTTCAAGAAGTTTCCTTCAATTTAATTTAAATGTATGTCAGCTACTATATGTGACATTAAAAATAAATAGTAGCAACTCAACTAATCTATGAAAAAAAATATTTTTTCTGAAATTTATCACTCCAAATATATCATGATAGTTGTTCACTTAAAGAGGATGACATAAAAAATTTTTTGGAACTAATTTTTTTCAAGAATTTCTCTTTTTCTACGAAAAAAAAATACTTCAAAGGAGTTCGTCAAGCGAGTAAATATTTGATACGATTTTGAAATTCTTGCAGGAATATTTTTCTGTCTACTGAGCTCTCTTGGTGATTTTTTTTCTCTTTTTTAGAAGAAAATCAAGCATAGGTTTGGAGTTGGTTTTCTTAAAGGACGCCATGCTAGGTTTTTGGAGTATTTCTATTTCACAATCAGGCAAATCAAACTAAAAATTTGTTCTGTCTGATTTTAAATTTTGTTTTACTTTTCTCCTTTTTGTGTGGGATCATTACAATACAGGGCTGTTATGAAGCTAACGTTACTTTTTATTGTATGGAAATAAAAGAAAAAGCTATAGGGAATTTTAGATTTATAGAAACTGCAAGGACAAAAATATAAATAATTTCTTAAAAAAATATTATTTTTTTTGTTGTTTTTTGATAAATGGGATAAGCCAGCTGGTAAGAGGACACGTTTCTAATTCTCTTTGGTAGGTTGCTCTACGGGGATCGATGAAAAAGAGTTTAGCGCTCTGGTACTCGTTGCCACAGGTTTTGGGCTTGTGTCCCGGCCGTGCCATGGATATTTGTAGTGGTTCGGAATACACTTTTAACCGTAGGTCCCAGTCTAACATGATTGTTGGACGCAGGGCTGACAAACCTACCCGGTAAAAGGAAACATCTTCTGTCTCGAAATCTGTCAGTAGACAGACGGCCTTGGCCCACCATGGGGCTGTTGTGCCATTGAAGAAGGTTGCCTACTGTTACTGAAAAAGGAATGACGATTGCGGAAAATATCTCGCTTCGACTATTCGTATTCAGCCTGATGACCAATAGGCTCTGGCCTTTGTTACCACAAACGTCATGTTTGAATCGTGGCGGAGCCATGGATGTTTGTTAATGGTTTGGAATACACGGTAAACTGTAGGTCCTCGTTCTAATTAGCCTAAAGTGCGCACAAAATAAACGTAGATGGACACACCGAAATAAATCAACTTTCGAACTTGCTCTGGTAGGTGCCGAAAATGCTATATATCTAGAACTCTTTTGAAACTTTTACCATTTTTGTTACTCTTTGAACTCTTACAGTTTGAACTGTAACCGTAGTTTGTCTAAGTTCCCCCCCCCCTACTTCATTGTTGGTAGTCATTCGTGATAGACGCGGGTTATATAAAAGAAAATTTAAAAACACAACAATTTAACTAAAATAATTAAACTTAACCATTTAATTAACTTAAAATAATTAAATTTAATTATTAAACTTAAAATAAAAAAATAAAAATGAAAAATTATGTGTCTGCATTTTTATTAATAATTTTATGTATCTATATCGTCATTTGTAATGTGTCCAATAAAAAATTCAAAAAAGTTTTACAGATGTATTGAATTGACTGACTACATTTCGACATTTCGCATACCTCCTCTACGATTCGTTGGAGTAGAAAGGGAAAAGAAATTTAATACGAAATTTTATAGCTTAACACATTGTTTGGTGATGTAAAAATAGGAATTTTTTGCAACGCAAAATATATTTTTAGTTTTTAGTAGTAGGGTAATCCTGTTTTTCCTATTTCCCCCATTCTTAGCATGGGCTCTTAACCAAGGGTCCACTGACAATGGGCTAATTCCTAACAAAAATTTATGTATCAAATAAAAAAAAATTGGTGGCGAAAAACGATTTCTACATGAAAAGATAATTAATATGAAATGATGATTTTTTATGTCTTTTTAAGGAAATAAACAGAAAATGTTAGAATAAATTGTTTTCTAATTTACTTCTGTTGCCAATCTAAAATTGCTACATTTTTTTTCTCAAAAATAAAGACTGATGGAGTATAAAAAAAAACTTTAAGGAAAGGCAATTAAATTTTTAATTTTCATTTGAAAAAGCATGTTTTTTCTCAGAAAACACTTTAGTAGTCACTAGTTTAATTTGTTTAGGAAATTGAACTTTTTTATTCTCCACCAAATCTGAAAGAGAATTCCATTATGAAATCCTCCCTCCTCTCTCCCGAAAAAAAATTTCAAATATTTGAAATTACTAAAATGTACAGGACTGTATCCATACACTTCATTTTTTCTTGATTTTACATTGTCACATTAGGAGCCATAGGGAGTTGAATATTCAGATCAAAATAAAAGCCCTTTTGAAACTCAGTATAGGGACTTTTTTCTTGAACAATTTATTGGCTAGATACGATTATGAGGTCTCTGAGTCGTTTCACTTGTTGTGTCATCTATAAAAGGTAACTCTGGTAGGTATTCCAACTTGAAATTCTCAAACTAGGAATGCATTATCTTTGGAAAGAATATACTTTAAAAGTACTAAAAACATTATATAAATATAACATAATTAATATTATAAATTATTAATTGTCCCTTGTTCTATTTCCGAGAAAAAAACATACAAATAAACATCTTTATGATGAAGTTATGATGTTGCTGTTTCCAAATTAATTAACTTAAATAATTAACTTTTAATTTAAAATCTCAAACCTTTAATTTTCTGTACAAATTACAGTGAAAATTTACAGTATAAATTTTTAGTTTATTTTTCAAGCTACATCATATTCTCAAAAAATCAATGCTATCAGATTAAAGGCAAAAATAAATAAATAAAAAATATTGGTAATTCTTATTAGTAATTGGTAATAATATTGGTAATTCTTGGATAAGGATAATTACTGCATTTATCCCATTGATAGTATTTCAATCAAATAATTTAAAATCTCAAACCTTTAACTCTTCACAGGGACTTTTTCTCAATAAATTTTACCAAATCTATAAAAGTTTTAATTTCCTGTAAACATACAACATTGTACCAGTAACAAATAAAGCATCATAATATTTCATTAATATACAAAAGCGATTTATTAAATCTTTCAAAAACTCTTTTAGCAGAACTCGAGCAAATTGTACGAATGCAAATTGACGTCCTTTCATTTTCCCACCCCTTCAATTTTGTTTTTCCGAGCCCCTATCTTCCCACTCAAAGGCGAAGGCGTACGGAATCGATTGATTGCGAGCATTCGATAGCCGGGAGTTTATAGGTGCCTGATTCCATCTCTCCGCATGGCCGGCTTTGATCAAAAGCGGAAAACTAGGTTCCATCTGTCGAGTGAATGCGAAGGACATCCCTTCTCTTGCAGTGGGGTGAATTTTCCCGCTTCTGGTTCTGTTCGTTCGAGTCGGTGTTTGCATGGGTTAAACGTCTGTTTCGGGTATTCTTCGCTTAGTTTGCCAAGTAGGTGGGATAATGCAAGCGCTGACTTGGGCTACGAAATGAAGGAAAGTCCTGTTAAGTTTTGGTTCAGGTGGCTTAATGTTTAGTGGTATGTTTACAATGTTTCTAAAATAATAATAATGAAGCAATATACGAAATAAAGGAAAGTCCTGACAAGTTTTGGTTCCGGTGGCTTTGTGTTTAATAATACGTTTAAATTATGTTTTAAAAAATAATGAAGCAATATACGAAATGGAGGAAAGTCTTGATAAGTTTTGGTTCAGGGAGGTTTTGTGTTTAATAATATGTTTACAATATTTTTTTAAATAATAATAATGAAGAAATATTATATTCAAATATATTGAGAAGAATCTTTTAATTTACATTTTATTACGTCTCAAGTAATAATTTTAACAAATTGGGAATCATATGAGTTTTGAATAAATAAATAAAGATTTTTTTGGACATTTTTAACTCAATAAGAACCAACCCATTTGCGTAGAAAATACACAAAGTCTAATTTTTGAAGAGTCTAATTAAGGACAAAAAAAAATTTGCTTACAATTTACTAAAAGTCAGTCTATTAAATTTGCGAAACATGAAAATTTTTAAAGTTGCATTATACAAAGGCACATTTGACTTGGTTTGACTTGACTTGCTCTGAGGTGAATGCTCGATGCTGCTGCTTTATCTCGATTTATCCAAATGTTGCTTAAAATGTTACAGACAAAAGAATTTGACAAAAGGGAAAATGAAACCGTTATAAAGGAACTATGCAAAAATTCGATATTCCTGATTCATTGCTTATGCCGGATTATAAATTCCATTTTGAAAGAAAAGAGTCGTTGATCTTAATTTCTAGCAACCAACAGAAAATAAATAAGATGGGTAAATTTAGAAGGAAGAAATGAATAAAATTGCTGATCAAATATACCATAAAATTTTAATAGTTGAATGATAATTAGAGCATATGAAGTGCAGCTAGTACTTGAAATAAAAAATGAATAAAAAATAATAATACCTAGAAAGAAAAAGTGGGGTGCGCATAGCTTCCAGGTTTACGAGATATTTCGTAGAAATTGAAGAATCATTGCTGTCTTATAATATGTATCTTCTGACATATCAAATATCAGAGTAAAAAAGTACTTTATATTCGAAAGCGCTTTGTATTTTGTTTCTTTCTTCAATATAGTATATGCATTGAAACAACTGTTTCCGAAGTTCTGGTTTTCTACATATAGTTATAGTTTGGTAGAATAAAAATATAGCTTCATGAAAGAGGCATAGAGCTTCATATAGGAATCTATGGGGATAAATCGAAAATAAAGAAAATAATTGCAAAGTTTTCTAAAAAGAACGATTAATTTTCATACCAAAATATTTTTTCTCTTAAGCTCAGAAGCTTTTTCTATACTGCACAGTAAAAGAAATTTGCAAAATTTATCACAGTAAAAAAATGATGTAATGTTGAATTTTCGCAACATCAGTCTTAAACGGGTTAAAAAAAATAATAATAATAATTCTGCATTTTTGTCCACTTTGTGAAGAAATAAAACATATTTTAAGAAAAACAACACTAAAAGAATTTAGCAAACAATTACATTCGAGGGAAATTGAAGTGCATGAACTTTATAATTGGTTTTTTTTTTACATTTACGAAATTTTTTTTACTTTTCAGCCTCTTTGATTAAATTATGATGATTAGTGTTGTTCGTATGGGAACATATTAGTTTTCATTTTTTTCTATGTCATGGAAATTTCCTTAGGTATATATTAATAAGAAAACATAGAACTATCTTGCAGTTATTGCTACCATTTCAATTCACATTTAAACAAATAAGGTGTTAATTTGTTTTTCAGCAATTAAGTTACTTTTTAAATTTGACGGTTTAATTTGTAAAATAAGTTATTATTTAAGTTATTTATTCAACAATTAAAGTTAACAATTAAGTTATTTATTCAACAATTCAATTAGTTTTAAGTTATTTATTCAACATATAATACCTATTCAAATTATATGTAGATAATATAGTTTTCGAAATTAATTAAAAAAATATTTGTGATGAAATTAATATGAAATCTTTTTAAAATCATAACATTGGTAGACAGCAACACCGGTACTAGACTAGAGGCGAAACGTCAAACAACTAGAGGCAAAAAGTCAAAGAATCTGGCATTTAAAAACCACAATAATATATTGTATTAAAATATTTTGTTAATTTAAAAATAAGTAATAAAAGAGTTTCGAATTTTTTTTTAAAAATTTCAAATAATTTAAGCACAGGAAGAAATACTCGTTACAAGAAATATCTTCGTAAAACGCACTGGAGATTTATATTCAAGTATTCTAGCCATGTTAAACATATTTGAAAAGATTTTGTAGAATAGGAATCACTAAAGAGTTGTAGACAAATACATCACGTCGTGAAAGAAATCTGTTTTTCAAAGTTTAGCAGCAAGACAAATGCGATGTTACTCGCAGTAGAATTTCTCCTTCAAACTAAAAATACTGTCACCATCAAAAATATTTTCTCTTTGTTTCTCATATCCTTTTACAGGAAGGCTTCCTGTTGCAGATGTCGAAAAATAGTTTCATACTATTACTGGAACTATTTTTCTGGAAGAAAGAGAACTATTTCTACTTGTGTTCTTCCCATGAAGTTTATTGCTTAAGGGAAGAACGGTTTTCCAACCAGAGATCTGATATTTTTCAGAAAGGGTTTCGTGTTGAGAAAAGGGCATTGTTAAGAACTTCTTTTATGGCAGTAGCTTCGTCTCATCTCCTGTGTTGAAGCTCGAAATTGCTGTGAAGAAGTAAGGAAAAGTAAAAGAAACCAGTTTACAAAGTTTCATTATTTTCTCTGCAGTGAAAATTTTAAGTCCTTGTACAACAAAAGTTGTTAAACATATTTTTAGATAGATTTTAACTATCTACCGTGTTCATTTCTATTTTGATTCTGTGTAAATATTTTATTTGCCAATTTTTTTTCTTTCAAAATCTGTCGGAATTCTATCTGTGTCTAAAGAGAATATAAATTTTATTGCTAATTTAATTATTGCGGTTTTCCTTAAGATAAACATCATCAAAATAAAAGATAACGTAAATTTTTTCCATAAGCAAAACATCGAAATAAAATTTTTGGTACCTTAAATAAAATACGCAGAGAATATATTTTCTATATATTAATAGGGTCTTTTTAAATGACAATAACAAAGACGTAATAAATTACAGCCAATGTATCATTTTAATGTAATTTGTTTGAATAAATAAGTGTTTTTACCAGTTTAATTTACAAAAGTTTGGAATCCACTTTAAAACGTAGGTCCCAGTCTAATATAACTGTAGAGAATTGGATTGATAAGCCTACCCTGTAAAAAGGAAATATCTTCTGTCAAAAAATCTGCCAGTAGGAAACGGTCTTAGCTCAACCATGGGACTGTTAAGCCAATAAGCAAGGAAAGATGTAAAGTATATACTATTAAACAGGATATTATAAAAATAATTATATTCGTGGAGGTCATGTTTTCTAATTGTAGATGCAGTGAACTTAATGCACAGTATAGTAGATTACGTTTCAGATTTGATGGTGTGCACGCAAAGTCCAATTGGAAATTTCCGCGTTATTCCAGCAGTAGGATAGATAAATCTTTAGGTTGGAATATTCTTCCGTTGGGTTTGAGAAGGAAAGAAGGATACTGAGGGGTCCGTCTAAATAGGGGTGACATAATGTGTGTGTGTGTAGTTTGAGCATGGGTCATGCTAAATCTGCTACACATCTAAGGTTCTAGGCGCGAAAGGTCGAAAAATCTGGCATTTGGAAACATCGATATCATATTGTCTTAAAATATTTTGATAAATTTAAAATATGTAATAAAAGGGTTCAGAATTGCTTTTTAATTATTTAAAAACAATTTAAACATTGGAAAAATAATTCGTCAAAATAAATGTCTTCGTAGAACGCGCTGGAGATTTATATTCAAGAATGTATGTTATGTTAAAGATATTTGAAAAGATTTTGTAGTATAAGAGTCACTAAACAGTTGTAGACCAAGAAATACATCACGTCGTGAAATAATTTTTTTTTTTAAAGTTTAGCATCTAGACAAATGTGATGTTACTCGCAGTAGAATTTTTCCTCTCAAACTAAAAATACTGTCACCATCAAAAATATTTTCTCTTTGTTTCTCATATTTTTTTACAGGACTTCTTCCTATTGCAGATGTAGAAAAATAGTTTCATACTATTACTGGAACTATTTTTCTGGAAGAAAGAGAACTATTTCTACTTGTGTTCTTCCCATGAAGTTTTATTGCTTAAGGGAAGAACGGTTTTCCAACCATAGATCTGATATTTTTCAGAAAGGGTTGCGTGTTGGAGAAAGGGCACTGTTAAGCACTTCTTTTATGACACTAGCTTCATCTCATCTACTGTGTTGAAGCTCGAAATTCCTGCCAAGAAGTAAGGAAATGAAAAAAAAAACCAGTTTACAAAGTTTCATTATTTTCTCTGCAGTGAAAATTTTAAGTCCTTGTACAACAAAATTTGTCAGAGATATTTTAAGATATATTTTAACTATCTACGCTATTCACTTCCATTTCGTTTCGGTGTTAAATTTTTGCTTGTCAATTTCTTTTTCTTTCAAAATCTGTCTGAATTCAATCTGTGTCTTAAACGAATATAAATTTTATTGCTAATTTAATAATTGCTGTTTTCCTTAGGATAAACATCACAAAAATGTAAATAATAATAATGTAAATTTTTTCCTTAAACAATAAAAAACGTCGAAGCAAAATATTTGGTATCTTAAATAAAATGCTCATAGAATATATTTTGTGTATATTAATAGGGTCTTTTTAAATGACAATAACAAAGACGTAATAAATTACAGCCAATGTATCATTTTAATGTAATTTATTTGAATAAATAAGTGTTTTTACCAGGTTAATTGCAAAAGTTTGGAACCCACTTTAAAACGTAGGTCCCGATCTAATATGACTGTAGAGAGTTGGGTTGATAAGTCTACCCTGTAAAAAGGAAATATCTCCTGTCTCGAAATCTGCCAGTAGGAAGACGATCTGGGTTCAATCATGGGACTTTTACTCCAATCAGCAAGTAAAGATGTAAAGTATATAGTATTAGATAGAATATTATAAAAATAATTATATTCGTGGAGGTCATGTTTTCTAATTGTAGATGCAGTGAACTTAGTTAGTAGATTGCGTTTCAGATTTGTGGGTCTACACATAATGTCCATTTTTTGAAATTTCCGAGTTTTTTTCAGGAATAGGATGGATAAATCTGTTGGCTGGAATATTTTTCTATTGCGTTTGAGAAAGAAAAAAGGGTACTGAGGGGTCAATCTAAATAGGGGGGACATAATGTGTGTGTGTAGTGTGGCCATGGGCCATGCTGAATCTGCCACATATCTAATGCTCCACAGGCGAAATGTCAAAGAATCTGGCATTTGTAAACAACTATATCATATTGCTTTAAAATATGTTGTAAATATAAAAATAATTAATGAAATAGTTTCTAATTTCTTTTTAAAGACTTTCAAATAATTTAAACATTGGAAAAATAATTCTTTAGAAAAAATATCTTCGTGAAAAGCACTACAGATTTATATTCAAAAATGCAAGCTATGTTAAAGATATTTGGAAAGATTTTGTAGTATAAGAGTCACTAAAGAGATGTAGACAAAGAAATACATCACGTCGTGAAAGAAATCTTTTTTTTTTTAAGATTAGCATCTAGACTAATGTGATGTTACTCGCAGTAGAATTTTTCCTCTCAAACTAAAAATACTGTCACCATCAAAAATATTTTCTCTTTGTTTCTCATATTTTTTTACAGGAAAGCTTCCTATTGCAGTTGTAGAAAAATAGTTTCATACTATTACTGGAACTATTTTTCTGGAAGAAAGAGAACTATTTCTACTTGTGTTCCCATGAAGTTTTATTGCTTAAGGGAAGAACGGTTTTCCAACCAGGAGATCTGATATTTTTCAGAAAGGGTTTCGTGTTGAGAAAGGGCATTGTTAAGCACTTCTTTTATGGCACTAGCTTCATCTCATCTCCTGTGTTGAAGTTCGAAATTGCTGCCAAGAAGTAAGAAAGAAAAAACCAGTTTACAAAGTTTCATTATTTTCTTTGCAGTGAAAATTTTAAGTCCTTGTACAACAAAAGTTGTCCGAGATATTTTTAAGATATATTTTAACTATCTTACCGTATTCACTTCTATTTCGCTTCTGTGTTAAATTTTTATTTGTCAATTTCTTTTTCTTTCAAAATTTGCCAGTTTTGAGTACAATCTGTGTCGTAGAAGAATATAAATTTTATTGTTAATTCAATAATTTAATTATCTTAATTAATTAATTAAATTTCATTATTTGAATTTCATTGCTGTTTACCTTAGGTTAGAAAACATATAACATGATGATATCTGACGATATAAGTTTTTTTTCCATAAACAATAAAACACATAAGCAAAATATTTGAATCTTAAATAAAATACTCGGAGAATATATTTTATGTATATTAAAGGAGTGTTTTTAAATGTAAATAATAAAGCAATAGATTATTGTCAATGTATGAATTCTAACATATTTTATTTGAATAAATAGGTGTTTATACCAGTTTAACTGCAAAAACATTTTAATAAATACACAGAAAATAAAGATAAATAAGTGAAAATGTTACGTCGAGAAAAATAAACTTTAAGTGAAAAACAGTCGCTCTGCCTTTAAATAATTTAATCTTATGTAAGAGAATATAAATTTTATTTCTAATTTAATATTTGCTGTTTTCCTTAGGTCACAAAAATAAAAGATGACGTGTTTTTCAATAAACAATAAAAAACATCGAAGTAAAATATTTGATATCTTAAATAAACTATGCAGAGAATATATTTTGTGCATATTAACAGGGTCTTTTTAAATGACATTGATAAAGCAATAATAAATTATAGTCAATGTATCATTTTTAAAGTAAACTATTTGAATAAATAAGTGTTTTTACCAGTTTAACTGCAAAAACATTTCAATAAATTCACAGAAAATAAAGATAAATACGTAAAAGAACATATTTTGAGAACAATAAAGTTATACAGTTTATTTGAAAAACTATTAATTTGTTTGTCCATTCTGTTTTTAATTAATTTAGCATTGCATAGAATTTCAATTAAGAGTAATGTTATTAGTATTTCAGAATAATTATGAACAAGATTAGCGGAGGAAAATTTTCAAGAAAAGCCTCAAAGGGTTTGAATAAAAAAGCATTTTATATAATACTTCCAGTTGACTTATTAATGAAGCCTATTGTATGTTAAAATTAACACAAATATTAAAAAAAAGATTAGCAACACATACATATAAACGTTACTTACATAAAGACAAAGTGTTTACGTTGAGACACATGTGTTGATGTAATTAAAGAACTTTTTTTTCTATTGATATTTCTATAATATTCTATTCTATTGTTCCATTCTTCTTCTATTGATATTTTTCTATGATGTTTTTCTTCTATTGATACTTTTTTTTCCTTTTTTTCCAACTAATACTATATTTTTCACCTTTGTCGTTAAAAAAAAAATACATTTTTTTGGATTTTTCAAAATACAGAATCTTTATTTTTAATAATGAAAAAGTAGGGAACAATAGCAATGTTTCATCGATTTAGGAGTCATTCTCACGATATACTTATAAAGGTCAACATTTTTAATTTTTATAAAAGAGTTGTCCCTGCATTGCATCATCATTTGGCTCTTTATATATATATATATTAAATACATATTTATTACTCAAAAATATAGAATTACACACATGTAAATTCTGTATACCAATAAATTCTATCTATATTTAGAAAAAAAAAATATTTTACGTTTATTTTGAGTTAACAAAACGAAACATTCCTTTTGAAAATACATTATATATGTGAAATACATCATGTATGGTTAGAACACTTTTTCTCACCTCGCCAAAAATATAGATAGTCGTCAAAAAAATTTGACAATCTATTATCGCATATGCTAAGCAACAAAATCCTGAAATACTTGCTTGAAACTAATTCTCAATTGCTTAAAATAACTTCTAATCAATAGATAAGCATTAAAACTATTCAACAATATAAAAATTATGATTTTAATGTGCTACAAGGTGATACAGGTTACAATAAAAATCAGAAAAATGTCCCTTATATTCACTAAAACACACTTTATAGTCTTATACATAGCAAGTGGATCAATTTCTACGTACCTGTAAAAATTATAAGGCTCTCCTTACCCAGTTTCATCGACACAAGCTATAAAGAGATTCTATTTACGTAACGTAAGTAAACACAGCAACGAGTTCTATACAAATCAATAGGAATGTTACCACGCCACCACTGATTCAAACTGGCATTTCGTATATGTTGTCTATGCTACTATTAGTCTGTAGTCATTATCATATCGGTAAACCTCGTGTTTCTTTTTTATAAGCCATGGACAGTCCACTAATGGCAGATATTAATGATTAATAGGAGGACATTGGATTTTTGGAAGACTCCCAATAGTAATTGCCACTCATTTACTGCACAGAAGAAAGCTAGGAAAAGCTCCAACTGGAAGACTGACTGTAAACGTGAGACGATTACACACACTGTCACAGTACACAAGAAATCTCCTCGTAATAATAATGACAATGTAATAATAAAACGCATATCAGTTAAATTATTAATTCACATCAAAATGCATGGATTTAATTTGCTTAAAGTAATGTAATATAAAAAGTATAAATGTATGTATAAATATCAATTTGCAAAGTGGTTTTAAATAATACGTGATTCTAAATTTTATAAACAGATTCAAAGTTCTAACAATATGAATTAATTTAAAATTATGAAAATTAAATAAAGCTCCAAGGCAAGAAGTATAATAATGCCTTCTGTATTCATTAAAATAATAATAATAAATGGTTATATAATTTAACAAAACATTTTTGACTGAAAATCCATGATAATACCAAATTGCAGTAGAAGATGTTTCTTAAGACGGGAAAATTTAACTTCGGGTCTGCTGGATAAGTTAGGTGAATAAATTATTTCTAATTATTATTAGTTAACAAACGAATTGCTGTTAGATTTAACCAATCGTAAGAAAGTTAAATACTAATAACAAAAAAAACCATTACATTGTGGAGTAGTTGAGTGTGTTATTAAATTATTGCTATGAAAATTTGCAGTTTCTGGTTACTCGAACATCATAAAAAATGCATGGTTAAGAAATCATAAAAGACTAACCTTCCAGTGGTGTAATGAGACTTTTTTGAACAGTGTAAATTATTCATATATTGTGATTGGAACGCATGCTTAATTTGTATGTTTAATTTTCATTGCTAATTGCAACTATTGGAAATTTACTAATTGCAAATTTTAATTTACAGTGTTAATTAAAATTTTTAGGTGAATTCTTTGGGAATAAATGAATGGGAGATGCTTCCATACATGTTTTTTCTTGTTAATAATAGATAATACTATTTTTTCTGTTATAAATGAACACAATTATGTCTGCAGAATAATTAATAAATAATATCACTCCATATATAAGCTTATATCTTTTAATAGTTTGAGTTATTCACCTCTAAAATCTCTACTCTATATTATTGCACAAATACACTATCTGGAAGAAAGTGACGGGACACCCCTCGAAAAGTAGAAAAGTCGACAATACAGCTGACACATGCGTAATAATAGGTATCACGTGTCAGCCATATCCTATAAATACTCTGTGGAGTCGACTAGAGTTGTTTTTTGTCAAGATGCCGCCACGGGAAGAGTTGTCTGAGTTCGAGAAAGGTGTGTTGGTTGGATTGCATCTTGCCAAGGTGTCAATTAGAGAGATATCCCGTCTCCGTAACTGCTCAAAATCAACTGTAGCACATGTTGTGTGTCGCTACAAGACTGAGGGATACTGTCAGAACAAACCCCGAAGTGGATGACCTACAGTTCTCACCAGCAGGGACCGGCGGGTGCTCGGCAGGGAGATTCGAAGTAACCGTCAAACATCCATGGATAACATCGCTAATGAGTTTAGACAAGCCACAGGTGTGGCCGTTTCGACCAAGACTCTTCGTATCGAGGCCCATAAGTTAGGTTACACTGGACGTTCGGCGGCCCATAAGCCTTTGATTACGAAAACCAACGAGAAAGCGCGCCTTCGATGGGCCAAATACCACCGTAATTGGACTCTGGATGACTGGAAATGCGTTTTTTGGAGTGACGAGTCACGATTTACCCTTTTCCGTTCCGATGGACGTGTTTGGGTATGGCGTTTACCAGGAAAACGCCTTTTGCCCGATTGTGTCGTCCCAACTGTAAAGTTTGGTGGAGGAAGATTGATGGTATGGGCCTGTTTCTCTTGGTATGGGGCTGGCCCACTGGTGAAGGTTGATGGTGCGATGAATGCCGATAGATACTGTGATATTCTCGACAATCATGTCCTTCCTACCTTGTGGGCAACGCACGGTATGGATGATTGCTGGTATCAAGACGACAACGCAACATGTCATGTTGCAAGGAGGACTCTTGATTGGTATGTGAACAACGTTAAACGCATGGAGTGGCCGGCGCAGAGCCCTGATCTTAACCCAATTGAACATCTCTGGGACGAATTGGACTGTCGGTTGAGGGCCTGCACCCCACTCCCCAAAAGCAAGCCTGAACTATGGAACTTCCTGTTAAACATTTGGAAGGAAATTCCTCTTGCCACTATGGATAATTTAGTGGAAAGCATGCCCAGAAGGGTTGCAGCTGTGATCGCAGCCAAAGGAGGCCCTACCTCCTATTAATTTTAATAAATATGGGTTTATGTCGTTATAGTGTCGTGTCCCGTCACTTTCTTCCACATAGTGTATATGCTCCCGTTAAATAGTTTTCTTACAATTGCACTTTAGCAGTATTTTCCTACTAGAATTTCGCAGCAGTTTCTTCCTTTCCTATTAAGTAAAGTGTTGATTTTTAAATCATCAGGCAATTTTTCCCTGAACTTTCAAACTTTTTATTATACCAGAATATAAATAAGTTTAATATTATCAAAATTAAACGAATATATGATGCTTTTTAAGCATCTATGTAAATAAAAAAATGGCCAAATCACAAAGGGGCTTCGGCAACTTTTTTTTGTGACTCTAACTGGGCTAGAAATTGCCAAATGTGGTGTCCCGGCTTTCTTGTGCTGTTTGCAATACACTCCACTTAAAATCGCAACCAGTTACTTAGCGCAAAAGTGCGCTAAGTAACTGCACTTTTGCAAAAAGTCTTTTTGATGCCAAATCCCAACAAACCCTGTTATGAGAAATTAAAAAAAAAAAAAAAAACACCTCATTATTCTTACAAAAAAAGAGTGTTTATTAATTCAGTAGCTAGAATTTTGGTCTGTAGAATTACAGATCAAGTTTGGCCTTAGAGTTGTACCTGAAGTGCATCGTAGATGAGTTATCGTAAAAGTATAAACTTAAAATTGCCATATATCGTGAGAAATTTAGTTTCATATGTATATTTGGTAATTTGTCTTCATTTTAGGACAATGAATCCTCAAAAAACATGTTGTGGTTAGACAGACAGATATAAGGGTTAAAACCTTTTTGTTAGCAACTTTGCTGTAGGTTACAACACTTTATAGTAAGAAAAAATTACACTTTATAGTAAGAAAAAATTACACTTTATAACACTTATAGAAAGAAGATTTGTACACTTAAAGAACACTTTATCGTATGTAAGTATATCTTAATTACAAACCTTTATTTTCTCAATGTAAGTGTCCTTTCACTTCTTACTTCACTGACATATTCAGTAACAAATATAGTTGATGAATTTTTTCGTTAATTGAGTTTTATAAATATTGACTTGATACGGTTCTTTATATCAACACTTAAAATTGTTTTATTGTTGAGTTAAAATTATGCACAACAGTAAAAAATTAATGCATGTAATGTTGTATCTAACAATAAAAATTTTACATATTGTTAACATAAAAAACAAATCCTTATTTTTCAGCGTTTAAAATATTAATTAAATTATTTGTTTTGACTTTAATGATGTATGTATTTTTAATGAATTCCTTTTAGTGAGATACTTTGCTTCTACTTTCTCATTCAAATTTGGTTGATTTTTTTGCCTCTTTAAATTATGCATATACTTTTATTGAAACGAAAAATGCATCATGCATTTGCTTTTTTTTAACTTGTCTTTCATTAAATGAACATTAAAAGTTTGAATTTGAATTTTTCTGAAATTATAAACGAAGTAAAAGAATATTAAAAACCTCAAAACTAAAAATTTTAAAGTGTTTTAGCTGAACATTTTGACTTAATATATTAAAACTTGAACAAGAAACTCTTAATATTAATATTTTATAAAAATGTATTCATATAAAAATATATTTTTTGTAAAAAGACATATTTATTCTTTTTAAAAACCAATTTACAAAAAGTTTTGTATTATAGTAAAAATTACGACGACTTTTAACGAATAAATGATTAGCATTTAAATTGAAATAATTAAAAAAAAAAACATTTTGTACATCTCATTTTAATATTAATAAATATGAAATAAGTATTTCAATTAGTTTTTAACTTTATAACACTAAATATTTATTAATGGAAAAAAATTATAATCTGAGTAGTTGTAAAAACTGAATTTATTCTACAAATTAAATTATTCAAAGAATTTACATAAAAAATTAATGGGGAAAAAATTAGTCTTTTCATCAATCTTTTAAACTGTTAATTTATTAATTCCTTTGAAAATCATACAAAACGATTTCTTTGTGATAAATCCAATTTATAAAGCATTTTCGATCATGGGAAAAATTATGATGACTTTTAACGAATAAATGATTACCATTTAAATTAAAATTTCAAAAAAAACTTTTTGTACATCTCCTTTAAACATTATTAAATATGTAATAAGTAGTTCAATTAGTTTTTAATGAACATGAATTTAAAAATTAATATTAAAATAAAATTAACTCTTTTTCAAAATTATCTTAAATTAATTCACTGGCTAATGGTGTCAATTTTTGCTGCAACAATTTATACATTAACAAATATCTGTCTTTCATATCTATTTCTCATCGATATTTTATTTTTCAAAACACCGATGGATCCCAGGTTCCACTGATATATGCCACGAAATAGCCCACCAGTAGGACTTTTGGGAATAAATGCATGAAGGTATGGTATGGTATGAGAGGTATGGGAGAGAAGTAAGAAAACTCTCACCAAGCAACCTGATTACCAATGGTAGAAGCTTTACTTGCATTTTGAATCCATGAGTACAACTGTCGCCGCCACCCGATTTAAACCGAGCTCTTCTGCACGCTAGATTCTTTTCCTATTGCATTTTTTTTCTTTTTCATATTGCATTTTTCTAACTGAAAACACGTAAAAAAGTCATCGTGAAGATTAATAATTTAAGATTCACAACGTTCAAATAACAGTTCTATTTAGATATTGATTCACAGTATTCAGATATTGAATCAATTATAAATCATTCGATTTTTTTAATTTCATAAAATTTTACATTTTACATAGCTCCGAGTGAAAATTAGTCGACTTCAACATTCGTAATAATTTGAAATTCGACTATAATAGTTTAAATCATTATTTTTATCTTCCGGCAGAACATTTTGTAATAAATATTCCGCATATGCCATTGTAAGGGAAAAACACAAAACCTCTCATCAGAGAGCTTGACTATCGATGAGAGCTGCTTTATTTTCATTGTCGAAAACGCCATCGAATCTATTCATTTTTAAAAGCAGTGACTTTAACAAACGCTATCAGAGATATAAAGAAACTGGATATTAATCTATTAAGTAGTCGTACAGTGTTTGTCTTTTCCCCTCTGAAGAAAATTGACTTTAATCTCACCAACGCTTTAACTATCAATTAATTAACTAATTAATTAAACTAAAGCATATGAAGCATATTGAAATTGAAATCAAGACAATTTCTGTATAAATATACAATTTAGATATTAACAAACAAATATCGTTTTTTTTAGTTAAAATTTGGTCGACTGAAAAAAAAAGACAAATTTTAAGTAATTATAAAACTTGAAACACGATGGAACTCACCACAAATGATGCATAATACTGTTGAAATCAAGGAAATTTTTGTATAAATATACAATTTAAGTTTTAAAAAATCTTTCTTCAGATTTAGATATATAACAATAATAGATATATAATACAATAACAATTATAGATATATAATAACATATAACAATTTATATATTATATACATGTTTTTATCAGTTAAAATTTGGTTGAAAAAGACAAATTGATCACCTATTGAAAAAAGACAAAGGAATTAAAGTAATTACAAAACTCGAAACACCGAGGGATCTCACCACGAATTTCCTCATCCATCACTTTTAATCTTTCCATTCGGCATTCCTCCGCGACACCCCTTCCATCTTATTTCGCATTCACCATCCGTCTCGTGCGTCCTTGACCCCCTTTTCCACACCCCTCTCCCCGACTCCTCACAATGCGCTCCCGATGCGAGGAATTGGGGGAGAAATACTTGGTGAGAGTTGTGGAAGTTCAGGTGGTATTAATTATTCGACTGGGACACTGATCTCGAAACCGTTTACTTGGCTCCAGATCTAATGAATTCAGCCACTCCGTGTGGGATGCAAATGAATGCATTTCAGCGGCAAACGCGTAGTTTTAACAGTTGTAGTGGTTAGAGGGGCTTTTTGTTTGGGAAGCGCGAGTGACTGCACTTTTGTAGGAAAGGAATGCGCCTGGCGAGATGGGGGAGAAATTTAAGGAACGGTATTAGATTTTGTCTTACCAACGGTTGGATAATGCATTCGTAACTCCAAGATTCATTAAAAGTGTGCCGAGTGTAAGTTTCACTAGAACAGTTTCTCATGTGGTATGCTAGTCACAGCATGAATTTCCTTGAAGCTTATTACAATTATGAGGGCAACATATTTATCTCTCTCTCTATATATATATGTATATGTCTATCCATATATTTAATAAATATAAGACTCAAAAATTTCAATGACAAAAACTGCATTGGCAGATAAAAAATACCCATAGAAATTTGAATAAAATGTATAATTACAGTATCTTCAACGTTGATGACCAGGAAACTTGTAGAATCCAATTAAATTCTCAGGAAATTAATTATAATGTCCTGAGGATAGATTTATAAAGGAATACGTACTCTCAAAATATTATATATCGTGTTATTTCTGCTAGTTAGATAACTAGATCCTAGTTAATGAGACATCTAGCGATGTATTCCAACAACACGGAGTTGAGAAAATAACATTCAATTTAGAACAGGTGAGGTATAGGAAAAACGATTTGGCAGTAGAAGTCTATGCTATTAAGCAAAAATCGAGTTATGTGATAAGAACTCGCGACTGTTTGTTATAATATGGCTATTGAGCATATGGCTGGTTGACAAAAATTCTATCTGATTGGGTAGAATTACTGTTCGTCGTAAATCTTTGTATTATGTGAGTGAAAGATTTTTGGCCAATTAGACTGTTATATATATGTGTGTGTACGCGTGTGTTTGCATATAGGTTAAAAACTATAACACTTACCATATTTTGTTTCAATAAATTCAATATTCTTTCGTCTGTTGTGTATTCGAAAATTTTGAAAAAATGTCATTAGTTATTTTTAAGTAAACAAAAACTTTATTTTGAGAATGGTGCCCTATGGTGACGTAATCGTTTCGTCTATAGTTTTCATTTGTCTTTAAAATTTTTCTTATAGTTAAAATATTCAGTTTTATGGCATTGTTATTTAGCATTTATTCTAGAAAATTTATGGGATTGAATTCTGTTTAAAATATTTATTTGTTTGTTTCGAAAAGTTTTATATGTAGGCTTTTTTATAACTCCCTTTCTAAATTATTTTTTTTATAAATAAAGAATTATTCTTCACAACTTGTAAAACGATAATTTGCATTTTTCACCAAGATTTGTTTTGGTAATAAAATTTACCAAAAATTAAATGTTTCGTGTATTGTAGCTGAATAATGCTGAGTCATATCTGCTAGTTAATTTTAATAAAATATATAATGATTACAATAAAGGTATGCGTATTTAACTCCTCCTATTCCTCCTGTTAATATGTTGGTGTTTATTTTGAAGCTAAGTCTTTCACCTCTCAGGTAATATTTATCAAATTAAACATAACTCTAGATGCGCCATCGGAAATGCTGAGTTTCCAATCAGCTGTTCAGAAATCTAATGCGGCATAGAACAGGCTGTTCCATTATGTATATATTTACTGCATGTGAATCTTGCTAGGTTGTTGAAGTTTATTCTACACCCAAGTACCTCATCGATGGACTAATGTTGATTTCTGATGATATCTCATCATTTCAAAAGAACACTTACTGTAGCAGATAGGGGGAAATTCAAATTATTGATATTCTCAGACTGACTGAAGGACCTTATTGGTTGATAAAATTATCGTATCCATTCTCGAATGTAATATGGAAACTGTTGATTTGATTCATATGTAAAGTTTCGCACTGAGTTCCCTCAGTTCAGAAACCCAACGGGATAAGCACCAGACTACATTCATAAAATGTTAATTCATATAAGTCATACAATTATTAACTCGTACGAAATCATATAATTAATTCATATAATTCATACATATAATAAATTCATATAATTAATAATTCATAATAATAATAATTATGTTTAATGTTAATAACTAGAAGAATTTTTAAATGTGTTATATTTTTACTAATTTAATAATTACGCGTCTAAATTCAACATCTTATTACTATTTAACACTGTTTGCCGACTAAAATAAATACGAAATTATTTATAATAATGAATAAATAAAAATATTTAGATAGTTATGAAAATTTTAAAATAGAATTATCAAGTTTTTAGAATTAAACATATAATAATTTAAAATCTCGATACAAAATAATCGTAAGAGCTAATAAATTTATTGTTATAAATAATTGAACGTAATCTAAAATTAAAATATTAAAAGAAATAATATTTATTAAAATATTTAAATTCTCCTTCTATTAAATATTAAACTTATTCTTAACTATTCGAAATTATTCTAGTTGATGAAACATTTGTAAAAGAATATTCACAAATAAAATTATTGGACCCGAGGGAATTCATTCTAATAAAGCTGCAAAAAATAAGAAATTGGAAATTCTGTAACACCAAAAAGAGTTCCTTGTAAACATTATTTAATTAGTAAAATAATTTCTATTCAGTTTTATTGAAATCATTATATCTATACAAAAAAAAGGAACTCAAATGAAATATGTAGTAAATGTTTAATGATATATTTGACTGGAATAAAAATATTTTTTATTGTAATGCACTGCATTTTAATTGGGTATCCTATAATTATTTCAAGAATTTCCTGAAAAAAAATTGATAATGAAAACACGTAAAAAAAAAAGAGTAACATATTTTTTAAAAAGAATAATATTCTTCCGCCCACTCTTATAATAAAAGTACACGAGTAGTTTTATATAAAAAAAATTCTGATTCAACATTCCTTAAAATTAATTTATTTATCTCTGAACTATATTTATAATGCATAAAAGCTCGAGGCTGATGTGTCTCGAATATAAAACTTGATTAAATTGATAAAATTAATTATTCTAAACATATTTATTATCGTTAATAATTAGAAGAATTTTTAAATGCGTCATATCTTTACTATCTTTATTAATTGAGTGTTTAAATTCAATATTTTATTGCTATTAATTCCAGTTATATTGATTGCCCACTAAGCAAAATAGGAAATTATTTGTAATAAGGAATAAATAAAAATATTTTAATGAAAAAAAAAATATAACCAATTCGTCAATGAAGATAAGTATGAAAATGATAGAATATATTTCTCTAGTTTTTTAAAATTAAACTTGTAAAAATTTAAAACCTAGATACAAAATTATCTTAAGAACCAATAAAATAATTGTTATGAATAATTCAAGAAAATATAAAATAAAAATATTAAAAGAAATAATATTCATTAAAATATTTAAATTCTCCTTCTATTAAATATTAAACTTATTCTTAACTATTCGAAATTAATCTAATTGATGAAACATTTGTAAAAGAATATTTACAAATAAAATTATTGGACCCGAGGGAAATCCTCATAATAATGCAGCAAAAAATATGAAGCCGGAAATTCTCGAACACCAAAAGGAAGTTCCTTGTAAACATTATTTAATTAGCAAATAGTTTCTATTCATTTTCATTCAAATGATGATCTCTATACAAAATAAAGACCTCAAATGAAATAGGTAGTAAATTTTTATCGATATATTTGACTGGAATTAAAAATATTTTTTATTGTAATGCACTCAATTTTAATTAGGTATCTTATCATTTTTTTTTTCATGAAATTCTAGAAATAATTATAACGAAAACACGTAAAAAGAATAACACAGTTTTTAAAAGAATAATGTTCTTCCGCCCACTCTTGTAATTAAAATAAAGGAGTTGCTTTACACTGAAGTGACAAAAGTCAAGGGATAGCAATATGCAAATTTTCAGATGGCAGTAGCATCGCGTAGAACAGTTATAAATGCGCAGTGCTTTCGCAGAGCTTTCATTTCTGTTCAAGTTATTCATGTGAAGAGGTTTTGACGTGATGATGACCGCACGACGGGAATTAACAGACTTTGAACGCGGAATGTTAGTTGGAGCTAGACGCATGGGTCATGCCATTTCGGAAATCGTTAGGGAATTCAACATTCCCAGATCCACTGTGTCAAGAGTGTGCCGAGAGTATAAATTTCAGGCATAACATCCCACCACGGACAGCGCAGTGGTCGACCGCCTGCACTTAACGACCGAGACCGGCGACGTCTGCAAAGAGTCGTAAATTCTAACAGACAAGAAACACTGCGTCAAATAACCGCAGAAATCAATGTGGGACGAACA